>CAUYQG010160435.1:0-82370 GCA_963574415.1 Tarsius wallacei | reverse complement strand
GTCTGTTTCTAGGTCTCTCACTCCAATTACACGTGTCTGTCTTTGATCTAGTATGGGGGGTGGGGGGGCGTCTGTCTCTCCAATATCACGCACTTGGAGTATCCCTTCTGAGCAATGATTGTCAATCCCAGAGAGATGCAGTGATTTCTCCTCAGTCTCAAGATGCAGGCTGCTCAGAATTGGGAGAGCTAGAGCAGGTCTCTGCATACTTCTTGAACAGAGAAAACGACGTTGGCCCCGTCTTAAGCTTCGGCAAGGTTCAGCTCCTGATTTTTTCTCTGCACTTTCTCTACAGTCACCACTGCCAGTTCCTGGCCTGTTGCCACAAGGTAGTATAGGCCTGGTGCCAGGTTCCAAGAGATGACTGATCTCTGCTACCTTTTCCTGAGACATGAATGGAGAATGGTGGATGTTCCTGCATGCAAGGACACCAAATTTTCAGTTGTGAGATTTTCAAATGTCAGTATGGACAGAAGGAGGACAGTTTTCTTTTAACATAGAAAGACTAAAAGCGTATGAAAAATTCTGAGACTATTAATGACTTATAATATCCCACCGAATAACGACTGAAATTAAAAAAAAAACAAAAAAACAGGCAAACTAGCTTATTCAAATTTATCTTAAGGAATTATCACAACATTTCTCCCAAATGGAAACACAAAGCTTTAACACAGTTAAAGAAAGGACAATTAAATATGCCTTTCCAAATCAATTTCCCATATTCAAAGATAGCACAGTATTTAGAAGTTTTATTTACAGTCTCCATTTTAGCTGTGGATGTGGATGTTCTTAAGCACTGACTAATGTCTGGTCAGTGCTGATCTGCCACTTCTAGCAATGACTTATAGAGGCTGCAGGCATAAGTCCTCCTGTCCTGCTGGGCAAGGAAAAGCTTAAAAAATTCTAAGTTATGTGTACTGCTGATAGCAGTAAAGTCAACATTTTGGAATTCTTCAGACAGTGCTTAAAACCTGGGAATGTAAAAATATGTGATGACAAAAAAAAATTGCCACATTGTTCATTTATACATGGAAAAAAAAGAAAGAAAATGACTTTAATATCCAAATAGGAAAATTGGGTAAATGTATGAAGATCATCTTCCCATGGAATCAGCAGTTATTTAAATTAAAATTTAAAAAGAATTTGTGATAGCGCAGGAAACTGCTATAAAAGGAGTAGTCAACTATATAAAAACCTAAAAATAATAATAAAAACTACTTATATCAACGAGGCTAGAAGAAAATACAGCAGAGACTTAACATTGCTTGGTTTGCTGTGCCTAACTTTGTATGATTTTCTTATCTTCCTGCATGTATGATTTTGCAAATGTTCTCTAAATCTGTATTAGTTCCATCATCCAGCCCCCCCCCTTATGTGAATTCTACTGTGGATCCCGTGAATAGGTGCAGGGTATGAGGATTCAGAACACCTTTCAAGAGAAGGGGCTTCCCCTGGCTCAAGGCTCCTCCTTTCGGCTGCTCCGCCGTCCCTACCAGCTTCTCCTCCCTTCCTTTCATCCCTTTTGTGCTGCTTTCTGTAAGTTTCATGTTTTCCTTTGCAAATGTTTTCTCAGGTAATGGTGCTATCCTTATTTGAAGGGAAGAATAAAATTAATTTTGAATTTCTCTTCCTTTAACTATACTTTGTGTGGGAAATCATTATGCTAAAATGAAATGCCACCTGTATTCTTTCATCCTCTTTGTGGCTCATGGGCTCACCTGTGAGTCTATCTGTCACCCGGAATGAACACAGGTTACCTGTCATATTATCTCTCTTCTACTCTGGCACCCACTTATAAGAGACACTTTTGAGGTTAGTGTCAGGAAAGCACAATATATGCTCAAGAGCTCTGATATCCCCCAAAGAAGTTGAAGTTCAGGGGCAGGAGCGGGAGAGGTAGGTAGGGCAGATTAATATGCAAGACCTTCTAGGCTAAGTTAATAAAGGATGTTAGGCTTTATCCAAAGGTCACTAGGTAGCTCTCGAAGGATTTTAAGCAAGGAAGAATGATATAGTGTGATATGAAAAGTAAATGTTGATTCTGGATATGGTTCACACTGGCACAGTTGGTGAAAAGTACACCAGGATAAGAGCCCCAGGTCCTCTGGATTATGAAATGAGATTTCGTTCCTCAACTATGGAGAAGATTGTTAAGTGCAACCTACAGTTTACAAATTGTAAGGAAAGTGCCACATTTGAAGAGACTGTTAGGACAATTACCATGCAGCTCTGGTTTCCCTGTTAGTATAATTTTGATCCCAGCCAATCCATGCTTTTCATTGTTAAAAAGACCAAACTTAGCAGGTGTTTGAGCCTGCAAGCAAGAAAGCAAATTAAAAGTACCAGCATCATTTTGGCTAAAGAATAGATCTCCTTCAAGTGTCTCTGCACTTCAGCATTCATCCTGAGTTTAAAAAAAAATGTATCCAACTCACAGATTGCTCCCCCTTAGTGTTACTTTCTATGTCAGACTTGGCAGTCTCCACACTCCATCCAATCTAATTCAGAATCATTAACATTTGTACTTAGCCACATGGATTCAAATGCTGAGTGTTCTGAACATTTGCAGGCAGATGTTCTCAAAGATGTTCTCTTTTCACAGTTTCCTCAGTTAATTTGCATAGGGCAACCATTGCCACTGAACATGAGGTGCAGTCAGCAGAGAAACAATTTTTGTTTGTTTGCTTGCTGTGAAGTTCTGAGTGTGCGCTTGTATTGTGGAAGCATTTTACTTTACTGCATTTCAATAACTATTGTTTCAATTATGGTTTGTTGTTGCTGTTTTTGTTGTTTAACTTAATCTGTTAAGAAACAGATATTAATATAAGGATTTTTTTTGTTTTATTATTATTATTTTTTTGCTTGCATTTGGATGTTGATTTGAATGGAGGGACATCCAGGACCCACTTTTTCATTGAATTCTGTCTCTCTCTCTCTCTCTCTCTCTCTCTCTTTTTAAAAACCAAGATTGAATCCTCTGCCTTTTACTAAAGTGTACATTTAATTTACTCCTTTACACAATTCAGGGTCAGGGTAGTTCTTTAATTAAGAAAACATCATTATGTCTAATATTGATTTGACAGAGTCTTCTTATTTACCTTCCATATTAACACTAAAAGGACCACAAGATAAACACCAAAGTCCAACTCAAACTAACCATGCTCTTCATGTGTGAATTGTATGATTTCTTTGTTCTTGTCAATCACAGAATCCTTGTCCAAACTTCAGTGGGGATGAAAAGTTAGTTAAGATTCAGACAAAATTTGCAACTGACAAGGCAGCATTTTTGTCAGTAAATATGGGAGGAATCACTTTAGTTAATATATTAGCAAGTATGTCACTTTTCCTCTAGTCATAGATCATCATTTCCAACTCTGTTCTTCATCCAATATTTCCCATTCTCTTTGTTGTTTTTATAACTTCCTCTTTTTGAAACTCCTGTGTGTGACTGGTTTCCATGTAGCTTACATGCATGTTCATGCTGAAGTTTTGTTATAAAAACAAGCAAACAAACCCCTTGCTCTTAAAAAATGAATGGCCACACTTGCTCCCTTTCTTTCTTTCTTTCTTTCTTTTTTTCAGCAAAAGAGTGCTAAGGGCAGTGAAATAAAGGTGTCAGTGAAAGATCTTTACCCTCAAACACTTATTCTCTTGTCATGTGGTGTTCCAGAAAGATTAATGTGGCCAAGAGGTCCCAGAGGCAAGCAGATCAGTTTTGTAGCTATTGCAAGAGTTTATTAAGTGCAAGGTGATGAATGTTTCACAAAACTGCTGTTCCAAATGTCCTGACTTATTTCACCTATCATGACTTTTTTAAAATTTTACCCTTAGAAATCATCCTCAGTGCTGAGCCTATCTCTCACTGTCATATACCTGGCTTCATTTCAAAGACTTCGTTTGGTAGGAATATCAACATTCACCTTAGCTTGTTGTTTTGTATGTTTCCTATCCTGTTTCTGCTTTGTTTTATCTTTTACTTGTCATGACATCTACAGTTTTCAGTAGAAATAGTCTCTAGGATCCTTAGGTTTCATTGGATCAGGCAAAAGGCTAAGATTTTTATTATTTTTTAAGAAGTAGCACATAATGTTACTGATTTTAAGAGGTAATTCATCTCTATGCTATTTTTACTACGCTAGTAGTGGTATTTTGTTTTGTTTTATTTCCTTTTTTTCCCAGTACATTTTTATATTTGATTAGAAAAATCACTTCTCCCAAGTCTTTATTATAAATGGGTTCAAAAAGAATCAACATCTTTCCAGTGTCAAATTGTCTATCAATGAACAGAGTATAACTTTTCATTTATTTAACTCTTTTATATCTGCAAGTAGAATTAATGAAGTTTGGAAATCTAAAATTTTCTCTATAATGTCTTTGTGCAACTCTTTTAGTAATTCTAAATATTTTATTACCTTTTTGCTAGTTTGAGTAATGTCTTATTTTCAACTTTTTAATTTGTTTATGCCTGGTATAGGTGAATTTTTGAAAGCTAATCTCATATCAGACAACTTTCTAGAACTATCCTATTATTTTTAAAGAATTTTCCTTTTAACTCTATTAGATTTTCCTTGTAAATGAACATATATTGACAAATAATAATTGTCTTATCTCTTCCTTTTCTATCCTTTTACCTCTTTTATTTTTTTAAATACACTAAGATCGTCAGTGTTATATAGAAAAAATCAAGCCAAATTAAACATCTTTATCTCATTTCCTCTTTAAAAAAATGCATCAAAATCATTTCATTTGTGTGGGTTTTGATACACTTATTTTATCAACTTAAGGGATTTCCCTTTACTTTTAATTTCCTCAAAATTTTTATGATGATGATGAATTTCATCAAATGCTTTTTTGTATCTGAAAAAGTCAATAATTTTTAATATTATGTCATGAACTTTGTAAATTGTATTGAAAGATGTTCTGATATTAAACTATTATCATATTCCTACTTGAACATAATACAGTGTATTTTTGTTAAATTGCTGAGTTACAAGACTTAATTTAATTAATTTGGATTTTTTCCCCACCTGAGAAATACCTATACAATTATTTTTTGCCATTATCCTGCTTTAATGATCTGATCCTTAAAAGTTTGCTGTAATTCTTTTTAAAACTGTCTGAGTCCTGAGTACTTTTTGGTAAAGAGGAATGAATTTTATATTTTAATTTTAATAGTTATTGTCTATTCATTAGACCAATATTACCAGTTCTGGCATTTTATATTCTTTTTAGAAATGTATCCTTTTTTAGATTTCCAAATTTATTGGCATATGGATACACAAAATACCATTTTATTGTTTTAGCTGTCATATCTGGAGATATTCTTCTTTTGCATGCTATTATTTATTTAGATATTTTCACCTCCCATCTACTTAAAAAATAAGTGTCAAAAGAAGTTTGTCTAAGTATTAGTATTTTCAAGTAATCACTTTTGGTTTGTTTACCTTTTTGATTTGCTAGTTTAATATCACTAATTGCTTCCATTAGTTTTCTTTTTATGTTTTTGGCTTTATTACAGTTTCTTTTTTTTTTGTTTCTTATCTAATTTGATTTTGATTTTGCTTGTATTCTGATAAATCCATTTAAAACTGTAATTTTTTTGTTTGTTTGCTTTTTAAATTGGGGTCTTACTCTGTCACCCAGACTGGAGTGCAGTGGCACAATCATGGCTCACCGCAGTCTCAAACTTCTGAGCTCAGGTAATCCTTCCACCTGAGCCTCCTGAGCAGCCGGGACTACAAGGGTGTACCACCACGCCCTGCTAATTTTTTTAAATTTTTTATAGAAACAAAGTCCTGCTGTGTTGCCTAAGTTGATCTCAATTTCCTGAGCCCAAGCAATCCTTCTGCCTTGGCCTCTCGAAGTGATTGAATTGTAGATATGAGTCTACTCATAGCATTGTAGATATGAGTCTACTGTAGCATTGGGCTGGGTGCAATGACTTGTTAGGTGTACCCCACTCTTGTTGATATATAGGCTTTTTATTGTCAGTTAGCTCTAAATTGTTCCCAATCCCCTATTCCATTACCATTTTAACCCAAATTTATTTAGTCATAAGTGTTTTAGTATGCAGACATATTCAATTTTGTAATAACTGATTGAATTCTTTTGCATATGGTCAGTGAACATAGTATATATGCTATTGATTCTTTGAAGTTTATTGAGACTTCCTTTGAAAGTTATTTTGTTGTCAACTTCTGTGTATGTTTAATGTGTACTCAGAATGTTTATTCTGTTTGTTAGTTGTAAAATTATGTTTATACTATTAAGTTTATGAGTCATCTTTAAGTTTTCAAACTTTTCTTATTTTTTTACCTTTATCAGTTTCTGAAAGTTTTCTTAAAATTCCAAACAAAATTATTCATGTATATATTTTTTCTATAGGTGTGATGATTGATAATTTTTGTAGTTCAAATATGACTACATGTATACCTGCTATGATTTTCATGCTCTTTTCATCTATTGTGTCTGTTAGTATTATATATATACTTCATTATCACTTTTGATTTACTTTTTGTCCTGAACTGTATTTTAAAATGGCCAACACATTTTCAATTACTTTATATTTTTTCTTATTTTATAAGTTTTTCTTCTCACCTCTTCATTTTTATTTTTTCATCTTTGTGTTTCTAACATATATCTTTCATAGGTAGTATAATATTATTAGGTATATTTTTAAAAATCCAATTTGAGTATTATTTACTGTTAATTTATCCGTGTATATTTGCAGTAATTAGAGTTATAATTTATTTCTGCAATTTTATGTCACATTTTCTATTTACATATAAGTTGCTTTTTCTTAACTATAACAAGATAATTTTGTCACTAGTAAGAAATTATATATTTGATTTTTGCATGTATGTTTATTAGCCCTAATATACTTAAATTGTTATTTTTTATATCAACAACTTGAGGTTATCAATATTTACATCTTCCCCTCGAATAAGGTATGTACTCTGAGTCACTCTCACCTTCCTCTGGTCACTCTCTTTTCCAAAATCTCACCCTTAATGATCATGGTACATTTTATCGACAACAGCATTGTTCAACAGGACTTCCTGTGACAACAGAAACATTCTATAACTGTACCACCTAATGCAGAAGCCACTAGCCACATGTCTGTTGATCACTGGAAGTATGGCTACTACAACTAAGAAAAAAATTTAATTTAATTTTAATTTTCATGTCCAAATGTAGTCAGTGGCTGCTATGTTAGATAACATAGCCTAAATAACTTATTTCCGGGGATTCAGAGATATAATTTTTCTTCCTTGGAAGATAGGGAAAATTTGTATTTAGAAGAACAAAAAGTTTATTTATTCATTTATCCTTACTCTCCATATCTTGTTGTATTTCTCAGAATTTATTTCGCTTCTTATTGGCTTACTTTGTTTAAGATTGTTTTCATAAACATATTGGGAAATAAATTATGAGTTGTTACATCTGAGAATGACAAATTTTAACCCTGTAAATTTTAGGCTTAAATGTTTTTCTTACATTCATTGTTGCTATTTTGAAATAAAATGTCCTCTTGAATTATATTCTTTTGTGTATTTTTTTTTTTTTTTGAGTCAGAGTCTCACTGTGACCCAGGCTGGAGTGCAGTGGCACGCTCAGGGCCCCTGCCACCTAAACCTGCTGGACTCAGGTGATCCTTCTACCTCAGCCTTCCAAGCAGCTGGAACTACAGGCATGTGCCACCATGCCTGGCTAATTTTTCTTGATTTATTGTAGAGACAAGGACTCTCTAAGTTGCCCAGGCTGCTCTCGAACCCCTTGGCTCAGGCAATCCCCTCACCTCAGTCTCCCAAAGTGCTGGGATTATAGGTGTGAGGCACTGCGCCTGGCCACTAGAAGCTTTTGAGTTTTCTGTTTATTTCTGGTATTGTTAAAATGTATTATAGGCCAGGTGCAGTGGCTCACACCTATAATCCCAGCACTTTAGGAGGCCGAGGCGAGATGATTGCCTGAGTCCAGGGGTTCGAGACCAGCATAGGCAACTTGGCGAGACCTCTTCTCTACAATAAACCAAAAAAAATAGCCAGGTGTGGTAGCATGTGCCTGTGGTTCCACCTACTTGGAAGACTGAGGCAAAAGGGTTGTCTAAGCCTAGTAGCTCGAGACTGTGGTGGTCATGAGTGTGCCACTGCACTCCAGCCTGGGCAACAGGGCGAGACCCCAACTAAAAAAAAAAAAGTATTATAATATCACTTGGTTGATTTTTTTCTTATCTGATATGTCTCTCCATGAGCCATTTCAACTGATACTTTACAACTTTATTTAATTTTAGGACATTACCAATTATTATTAATCATTATATTGACATATTATCTTTCCTGCATTAATTATTTTTTTCTCTTATTTTCAGACTGTTTTTATAGTGTCAACATATACGTTTTATCTGTAGCGCTTCTTTTTGTTATTTTAATCCCTTTGACCTCCTGATGGTCTCTGTTATAAATCCTCAATTCAGTCTTCTACAACATCTGACTGTTTTCAACTGCGTCCACGCTACCATCCAACTCATCAACTAGGTTTTTTTTTTTTGGTGGAAAAAAATTGTTAGTTGTGAACAGATACATTGCAGTTATGGATCATTTTATTCCATGTATACAACGCTCTAACAAGCATTGTTATTAATATTATTTTTATACAAAAATACGAGCCACTGAAATGTTAAATAACTTGACCAAAGACACACAGTTAATGGTTCTAGTAGTTGAACCTGAATCTATATTCCTTACCATTATGACATGCTGCATACTAAGAAATTTATAATAAACAATACAGTGTTTTCATTGTATATAATAGATGTACATATTTTGGAGATGTATATAATAATTGGATACATTCATATAATATGTAAAATCAAATCACAGTAATTGGGATACACATCATCATAAATAAATATGTTTTTCTTTCTACTGGGAGCATTCAAATTATTCTCTTCTAACTGTTTTGAAATGTATAATTGATTAATGTTCACTGTAATGACCCTACTGATCTACGGGCACTAGGTCATATTTCTTCTAACTATATATTTGTACTCATTAATCAACCTCTCTTTATCTTCCAACCCTCACCTTCAGTAACCATCAATCTACTTTCTATCTCCAAGAGATTTGCTTTTTTAACTCCCACATAAGAATGAGAACATTTGATGAATTTGTCTTTCCATATTTGGCTTATTTCACTTAACATAATCAGCAATATTTATTAAAGAGAATATCCTTTTTCCATTGTATGTTTTAGGTGCCTTTATAGAAAATGAGTTGTCTGTAAATGTGTGGATTTATATTTGAGTTCTCTATTCTGCTCCATTGGTCTATTTATCTGTTTTTATGCCTGTATCATGCTGATTTGGTTACTATAGCTTTGTAGTATATTCTGAAGTCAGGTAGTGTGATGATTCTAGCTTTGTTCTTTATTGATCAGGATTCCTTTGGCTATTCTAGGTCTTTTATGGTTCCATATAAACTTTACAATTATTTTCTGTAGTTCTATGAAGACCATCATTGGAGTGTTTAATAGGGATTACATTGAATCTGTAAATTGCTTTAGATAGTATCATCATTTTAACATATTTATTTTCCAATTCATGAGCGTGGGATATCTTTTTATTTTCATGTCCTCAGATTGTTCACTGTTGATTTAAATAAATACTATTGACTTTTGTATATTGATTTTGTATCCTGCAACTTTCCTAAATTTGTTTATTCATTACAGCAGGTTTGTGTCAGTTTTTAGATTCTTCTAAATATATGATCATATCATCTGAGAACAAGGCTAATTTGACTTCCTCATTTTCAATTTGAATGTATTTCATTTCTTTCTCTTGTCTAATTTCTCTGATCAGAAATTTTAGTATTACAATGAATAAAAGTAGTAAAAGTGGACATTTTTGTTTTGTTTCAGATTTTAAAGGAAAGGCTTTCAAATATTCCCCATTCAACATAATGTCATCTATAGGCATGTCATATATGGCCTTTATTATTTTGAGTTATATTCTCTCAATACTCAGTTTGCTTGACAAAAGGGAATCCCAAACTTTATATGTATTATGACCACTTGTATACCTAATACTTAATTGTACCTCATGTCTTTAAAATAAAATAAATACTCAGTTTGTTGAGATATTTTGTTACAAAGAGATGTATCTTATTGAATGCTTTTTTAGCATCTATTGAAATGGTCAAATGGTTTTTGTTCTCCATTCTGTTAATGTGATTTACCATGTTTCTTGATTTGTGTGTATTGAACCATCCATGCACCCTGGAGTCATTCCTACTAGATCATGGTAAATGAAATTTTTAATGTGTTGTTGAATTTGGATTGCTAAATTTGTTCAAAATTTTTGCATCTGTGTTCACCAGTAATATTGGTCTGCAGTTTGCTATTGTTGTTTTTTCCTTGTCTGGTTTTGGTATCAGGGTAATGCTAGCCATGTAGACAAATGTTAGAAGTATTCCCTCTTGTTTCACTTTTCTAAAGACTTGAGTAAAATTAGCATTCGTTATTTAATTTTTTTTTTTTTTTTTTTAGTATTTAGCATTGAAACCACCAGTTGCTGGATTTTTCTTTGATGGGAGATTTTTTATTACAACCTTGTTATTGTTACTCATTATTGGTTTGTTGAGGTTTCTATTTCATTTTTTGTACATCCTCCCTTTCTATTCCACTCCTTCTGAATCTTCAGTGTCCATTATACCATTCTGTATACCTTTGCAGACCATTAGCTTAGCTCTCACTTATAAATGAGAACATGCAATATTTGTTCTCCTGCATTACTTCACTTAGGATAATAAAGGTTTTCTATTTCTTTGTGATTCAATCTTGGTAGGTTGCTTGTGTCCAGGAATTTATCCATTGCTTCTAGGTTTTCCAATTTGTTGGCATATAGGTGTTCATGATAGTTTCTTATGACCCTTTATATTTCTGTAGTCTCAGTTGTTATGTCTTCTTTTTCATTTCTGATTTTGTTTGGGTCTTCAATCTTTTCTTATTAGTTAAACTAGTTAAAAGTTTGTCAATTGTGTGCATCATTTCAAAAAATCAGCTTTTCATTTTGTTGGTCATCTAGATTTTTACTTCAACTTCATTTATTTCTGCTTTTATTTTTATTTTTTCTACTAATTTTGTGTTTGATTTGTTCTTGCCTCTCGTTTGTTGAAATGCATTTTTATATTGTTTATTTGAAGTCTTTTTACTTTTTTTGATGTGAGCCTATATTGTTATAAATGTCCTTTTAATATTGCTTTTGCTGTATCCCATAAAGTTTAGTAAGTTGCATTTTCATTTGTTTCAAAAAATGTTTAAACAAATGTTCAAACTTTTAGTCTATGTGTTTTTTTATAGGGGAGGTGGGTTTCTTGTAGGCATTATTTAGTTGGATCTTGCTTCTTTCTTTATTCAGCCACTCTGTGCCTTTTAATTAAATAATGAAGTCCATTAACATTCAGTATTATTATTGGTATGTAAGAATTTAGTAGTACCATTTTGTCTCTTGCTTTCTGATTGCTATGTAACTCCTCAATTCCTTTCTTCCTTTTGCCTTCCTTTGTGGATAAATAATTTTCTCTGGTAGTATGTTTTAATTTATTGCTTTTTATTCTTAGTGTATTTATTATAGGTTTTTGCATTGTGGTTATCACGAGGCTTACAAAAGCCATCTTACAGATATAGCAAGTTATTTTAAAGAGATTGAGAACTTATGTTAGATCATAAAAAATGAATCAAAATAAGAAAAAATTGAATACTATACTTTTACTCCATATTCCTCACACTTTGACTTTTTATTTTCTCAATTTACATAGTTCATATTTATAATACTTATCAGGCTGCTGTAGCTATTATTGTTTTTGATAAATTTGCCTTTGGGCTTCATACTAGAATTATGAGGGGAATGCATTCTACAATTACAGTATTAGAGAATTCTTGGACTTTCTGTATACTTTCTTTTTTACCAGTGAATTGTGTAGCTTCTTATAAGATGGGTCTGGTCGTGGTGAATTCTGTCAGCTTTCATTTGGAACAGACTATAGCTCTCTTTCATATTTAAAAGATAGCTTTGCTGGATACAGTATTCTTGCATGGTAGTTTTTTTTTTTTCCTTTCAGAACTTTGAAAATGTTCTCCCACTTCCTCCTAGCATGTATGGTTTTCTTTGATAAGTCTGTTGTCAGGGGAATTGGGGCTTCTATATGTGTTATTTGCCTCTATTCTCTTAATGCTTTTAGGATCCCCCTTTTGTTCCCTTGACCTTTGAGAGTTTGATTATAATATGCATTGGGGTGGTCTTATTTGGGTCAAATCTGTTTGGTGTCTTATAACTTTCTGTACCTAGATATGTATATATTTCTTGGGTTTTGGGAAAGTTTATGTTGTTATTTATTTAAATGCACTTTCTACCCCTTGCTCTTGCTCAAATCCCTCTTAAACACCAATACTTCTTAGATTTAATCTTTTGAGGCAATTTTCTATATCTTGAAAGTGATCTTCATTTCCTTTCATTCTTTTTTTTTTTCTTTTCTGGTTGTACAGTTTCAAGTAGACTTTCTTTGAGATCACTGGTTTTTTTTCACTGTTTGTCCTTCTGTTGTTGAAGGATTGACTCTAAGGAATTTCTCACTTCAGCAAATATAAGTCTCAGTTCCAAAAATTATGTTTGATTTTTCATAATTATTTAAATCTCTTTGTTAAATGTTTCTGATAAATTTCTGAATTGATTTTTTGTGTTATTTTGGAAATAACTGAGTTTCCTTAAAACTGTTATTTTTAATTCTTGTTCACAGAGCTCACATATTATTATCTTGTTAGAATCAGTCACTGGTTTTGTTTACTTTGCATATTTGAAGATGTCACTATTGATTCTTGTTGATTTGTTATTTGTTCTAGTCTTTTCTGTCTGACTTGTTTTGTTTTTTATTGGATATGTTTTCTTAGAGTTTCCTTGTAATTTGCCTGTTGAATTTCTTTTTTCTCCTTGAGGTTGCTGCTACCTTTTAGCATTAGATGGTATTCTAAGTTCAGATTTGCCTCAACTTTAGTCAATGATTGTAGTGCTGCCTGTCTCAAATCGGAAGGTCCAAAAGGGAATATCCCAGCTGTGTGAGAAGACTGGCCAGAAGTTTGTGCTCAGAGGATCTGTGGGATATACCTTCTATAGCATGGTGCTGCTGAATAACAGCTCTGATTTGACACCTCTTTTGGCTGAGGTGCATAGAAAAGTTTCAAGGGCTTAGGATGGTAGTCCTACCTCTCCTTTTTTGTTCCTGACTGTCCTTGCTATATTTCTCCTTTGGGGCACTCTTGATGCTTTTTGGGCACTCTTGACAGTTCTCCTTCCAGGGAACCCAGGATGCTGAGGAAGCTGATTGCCTTTATCTCACTTGTTCTAGTACAGAAACCCTGAGTTGAAGGGAAATTCTCCATGCACTTTGTGCCAAGTAGATTGGAGAAGGGGCATTGCAAATATGGGAGTCTCTTATCATCTACTCAGAATTTTTTTACTCCTCTGTAACCCTAAGAACTGTCTCATCATCATATTTGAGTTCTGGGGTATTGCTGATGATAATCTCAGTGCTGTATATTTGATTTTGGTTTTCTGTATGGTGGGGAGTAAAGTCAGTTTGCTTCTACATCATCATTTTGGAACTGAAAACCCAAATTAGGTCTCTATTTCAAGGTATTATATTTTCACACTTGGCATCTCCAGTTAGTCTTTCTTTTAAATTATTTATTCCCAACTCATGGTTTCACTATCCTCTTTTACGTCAATGAGGATATTTCTTATGTTTATTCAAACTTTGTTTTTCTCTACTCTTATTTCTGCTCTTTGTAATAAAGGTTGTTTTCTGTCTTATTAGTATTTTCCATTCACAGAGGTTATTCTTCATCAAGCACTGTTTGATAGGCATTGGACTAATCACTTTAATACACAAAACCTTAGAAAAAATAGGTATTACAGATATTTCCATCTTACATCTTAGGAAATTTTGCACCAAGAGATAAATAACTTGCCCATGTTTAAGCAGCTAAATAAGTAGTAGAGCTAGGATTAGAACCCAAGCATTCTACCTCTGCCAACTCTCTTAAATATTACACTATGATTTATTCTATTTGAAAAGATAAAATAGATGCATTTCTCTGAATGGTCATACACAGGTAAATATAACAGCAATGAAAATAGGAAAGAGTCTTAAGCAGGGTTATACCTAGTAACTGAATTATTTGGTACAGTTGTTTGGAGAAATGGAAACTTATGTTGTTACTTTTCATGGGATGACCAAAAGGGAGAGGGAATTGTGTTTATAAATATAGTTAGTTAGTAATACTTAATTTATTCCAATATAACTGACATTACCTTAAGTATTTTACATATACACTTTGAAGTAGAGGCTGTTATTATACACATTTTCCTTATCAGGAAATTGAGGCCCAGAGAGGTTAAACATTTGTCCAAGCTCACACAATATACACTAAGGCTGGAATTTGAACCTGATCAATCGGTTCCCGAGTATACATTTCCAACAATTTTCGCTTTACTTCTTGTATTACAAAATTATACAGAGATAAAATGGTGTAATACTAGTTGATGAAATCAAAGAAATGAAACAGAAGAAGCAAGTTAAGAATACAGTGGTCGGGGGTGGTGATAGCCCCATTCTATATTGGCCTTTCCTATCTTAGCACCTGACTCTTCCCCTTAGGCATTTTGGCCTCCTATGTGGATTTTCTTTCACCCCACTAAAAATCTGTCCTCAAAATAGGAGATAAAAAATAAATTCATATTGAAGTCTGGGGCATGTGAGTTTGTTATTTCTTCTGGGTCTAATAGTAAGAGACCACATTAGAGAAAAATTATAGACCGTAAAATAACTCAGGCACACAGAGATTGTGTCTGAAATGCAAGGAACTGAAAATCATAAATTACAAAATGCTACATTTAAAGAGATGAGTAAAGGAAATGTCATGGCAGCTAAAGTAGCAAAAAGTGATAGTAAGGTGTTACAACTTCTAACTTATTATAAATACTAACAATTAAATATCCTGAAAACGTGTTCTGTTCTGGCTTGAGAGAAAATGCTCATCTATTCACTTTGTCAATTTTAGGAGTAAATCTGAAGCCAAAAAAAATTAAGTGAAACTAAGAAAATCTTTTTGATAGTTGATAAGTCAGCTGATTGAAATTTAAGTGATGTGGCCGTAGAGCCTCCCTCAGTAACAGCACAAAGAAGAGAATTTAGCATATGATCACAGATGTGGTTATGGCACTGGAGAAAGAATTAGTTTGTTAAAATTCCATGTGTGGCATAAACACTTGGTTACATAGCTGGCTTTTACTGATTTTCAAAGAGGAAGGCTATAATAAATGATTAAAATATATGTCAAAATTAAATGTAAATCTTGTTTCATGAATACTATTTTTAGATATATTTTTGTTTATATTGTGACAAAATATACATAACACGAAATTTAACACTGTAACCATTTTTAAGTGTACACTATAGTGGCACTAAATATATTTTGTAAATATATTTAGTATTATTAAATTGTCACTTTTATCCATCCAGAATTTTTTCATCATTTCAAACCTAAATTCTGTATTAATTAAATGATAACTTCCTCTTTCTCCCTACTCTCAACCCCCTGGAAACCACCATTCTATTTTCTTTCTCTATGGCTTTGACTACTCTAGTTATCTCATATAGGTGAAATTTTATAATACTTGTCCTATTATGGCTGTCACCTATTATTTAGCATAATATCTTAAAGGTTCATACAAGTTGTAGCATGTGTCACAATTCCTTTCATTTTTAAAACTAAATAATATTTTACTGCGTGTATATATATATATATATATATATATATATATATGTGACTTTTGTTTATCTACTCTGTTGATGGACACTTGAGTTTTTTTACCTTTTGACTATTGTGAATAATGCTACTATAAACATTGGTGCAAAGCTTTGGTGTTTATATATATTATATAATATGTCATATATATGTATAAAGATATGATTTGGGTATCTCAAATGAAGTCTTTTAAACAAGACAAACTAGTAAGACATTAGAAATCTAATACTTGCTGTAACTGTGAGACCATCCTGGTGAAATTTTTTAAGCACTTTGGGAATATTAGTTATAGTTAGAGTGACCACTAAATTAATCATCAAACAAGGTTGTTTTTGGCAATAAAAAGAATATGATTAATATTTACCCAGAAAAAAATAGGCATAAAATTGATCATCCTAGGCAAACAAGGCCACATGTTTCCCTTATTTTTTGAAAGGCAGTCAAATAAATTGAACATTTCCAGGGACTAGAAACTGTGAAATGAAAACACTTTATTTAATTTCATTGCAAAATGGAGCGAATTTTTCAGTTCAGGAGGTATATTAGTAATTTTAGGACACTGAGATTCTATTTAATGAGATGATGACAAATCCATTTATTTCCCCTAAACTAACAGCTTAACACAGTCCCTTGATATTATTTGAGGAAATGGTAATTATTAAGAGTTGGCACCAATCAGTATGTCTAGGTGAGTCCATTGTTTCCTATTGCTAGCATTTTTGTCAGCAATAAACCCAAATGCTCCATGAGGAGAGGATAATTGAACACAATCAAAAGGAATTTTGTATTTTGAGTTGTTTTCTTTCTCTGCCGTGGGTCCAATCAGCCAATGTGTATAGTATAATAATCACTTCTAAAGCGAATGAATTATGTCTAGCTCTCATGATTTTTCAGTCATCAAAAGTAGAAATTCAGACAACCTGAGGGCCCACTGATCATGGTAACTCATTAGTTCACCCCTTGTATATCCAAAATGTAAGGGTCCACTTGTTATATCTGTGTGATGAATCTCCCAAGGTCAGATGGAAATAGAAGAACCAAACTCAGCTAATTTTAATTTTTTGGTAAATGATGAAGATAGATGGGAAATTATTTAGATAAGTGAAATGTTATTTGAAATATAAAGGCTTTATCTGAGTATTCTAAATTAAAACTTTGTTTTTTGGAGGTTGGAAATAATCTTAATAAGTCAGCATAAGGGAGAAAGTTAGGCTGGCTTTAATTAACTATCTAGCTAATAATTGGTTATAATTAGTATTAACAAATGAATAGCGTATACTGCCTTTGCTCTGAGATATGTTACATTTATGTTTACAGTGGGATTTTTCTGAAAAATAAAAGGTATTGTAAACTCTGCCAGGTTCTCATATTACAAGATGATCTCTAACATTATCTTTAACAAACTAGCTTAAGCAACTTTCTTAGTGTTAATCAAGTGGATATTTGTGTAGTGTTATAAGTTTATATTGATACATAAAAAGTATCATTAACTTTCTTAGAAAACTTTATTTTGTAGGTAGCTTGGTATATTGTTTAATCTGGTAAACAAATTATTCCTTTTTAAATAAATTAACCTGCAAATTCTTGCTGCTTTATTGAAAAAGGAAAAAAATCACATATCTAAGTGGTTTTCTTACTTTCTCTATACACTCAAAACATTATTTTATGCAATTATGTAGATAACGTACTGTCTCTGTCTCTCTTTATTAATATGTATATATGTATATGTGTTGTTGGGATATTATATCAAACATATACATATGCAGCAGTTTTATATATGTTAAATGTGTTTGTATACACACACATATATCAGTTTCTCAATTTCGAAATCATAGTTTCAAAGTAAAAAAAAAGATCCAACATTCATATATTCATATGACACAGACAGGATGACAATTTGACTATTTGATTTTTGCAAAAGACAGGTGAAGAAAATAGAACAGATTTTAAAATTCAACTTGTAAAAAAGTGACTGAGTTGTACAATGGCTCAGTTGTACATGCATTCATTTACAATTAAATTACTTTTTCCAAATTTAATGATAATTCATCAAGTTCAATTTAATGAATATGAAATTATCAAAGACTAACCAACACTAAAAGTATGATGTGTAAAACAAGACAAACTATAATCTAAAAAGAAATTTTTCATTAAGTCTTTTATCCTTGATTCACTAGACACTATTTTGGAAAACCAAAGGTAAAGCGAGCCAGTATTCACTGACTGCCAATGCACTAGACCTTTCTGGACTTCCATATAATTATTTACATTTCGAAGATGGCCAACTGGATCAGGGAGTTAAGTAACTTATCCAAGTTCAGGCTCTAGTAAGCAAAGGAGGCAGAACTTGATTGTTGCTGGTTTAACTTTAAAACTCATAGTGTTTGCTCTCCTCACATTGACCATTTAGAGGGATGAAAAAAATTAGAAAAAAATTAAGGCTTTGTTCAATGTTTTATGTCAGAAAAGTGTACTAGAAAAACCCAAACAAAAACAAAGAATTTTCCATAATCATATGAATCTGAAGAACTTGTTCTAATTTGAATTTTCTTAATAATTAGCAGGATAGATCACTTTACCTCTCTGAACACTACCATTTAGGAAAAATAGTGCTTTTCTATCCTCTCTAGGTTAATCTTGTATAAATAAGCATCAAATAAGATAATATTCAATTATAACATTTTCAAGACTATAAGGACTTTCTGTGACTATTGTGAACGAGATGATCTAGCAATCCCCCTTCTGGGAATATACCTGCAGAAACATAAATCTCTCTGCCAAAAAGACACTTACACATCCATGTTTATTACCACACTACTCACAACAGCAAAAATATGGAACCAATCCTTCTGCCCATCGAAAGTGAACTGTATAAAAGAATGTGATACATATACATGGTGGAATGTTACATAGCCATAAAAAAAGGACAAAATCATGAACTTTGCAGCAAATTGGATAGAGTTGGGGACCATAATGCTTGTGATCTATCACAGAAAAAAAGGATTGAATACAATTATGTTCTCAGTCATAAGTGGGACCTGAACATTAATGACAATAGTACAAGGAAAGGATGGGCAGTCTTGGGACAATTCCAGGGGAGGGAAGAAGGAGGGAGCATATAACAACACAAAGGGTATCTGGTTCTAAAACATGGGAAGTGTGGGCCAGTTAGAGGTCCAAACTTCACCTGCATATAGATTACTTATATACCTAATTCTCAGTTATACCCCTCATCTCTATAATAAAATAAAGTTACACACAAAAAAGAATTTGGAATTTTTCAAGTTTTGGAGGTAGAATACGATGCATATACCATAAACTTTATAACAATACCAGTGATGTCTGGTATAGAACTCTATAAACAAATTAGTATTTCTGAGACGAACTGTCCAGAATTTGCACAAGAAGGAGAAAGATTATAAACAACTTCTTGCCAGGTTAGGTCGGATTGTGCTGAGAGAATATCAAAATTACGAAACACTTTCAGTTCTCAGAGATTTTTATTTCAGATATGTAGGTAGTATATTAGAGACCTATAATAATGTTTATTTTTAGAATTATAAAAAGTAATACCAATAATACCAGTAGATTTTAGAAGTTTTAGAAAATAAAGAAAAACATACAGAAGAAAAGCAAAATCCCCCACCTTTGGGAGAATGCTTTCTAGAATGCTAACTATCTCTCCTTTTGACATAACTGAGATTGTACAATGTGGATGACCTTGTAGTTTGTTTTATTCTGTTAATATCACAGATATCCTCAAGGGTAGTTTTGAAACAAACACATTAAAAAAAGGGAAGGGAAAAGACAGCAGACTTAGAAGAGGCAGTTCAGCAATTCAGTGATGGAAGATATGGAAGGGTATTGTTCGAAAAATCTCAGAGCTTTTTGTAAAGAGTAACTGAACTTGTCTAGATCAAGTTTTAAGGTTATAAGGGGTATTGTGTTGTATGGAATTTTCAAATGCAAAAAATTGGTAAGCTCCATTTTAATGTCTTCACTGCGTTTTTTCTTCTTTGGTGGCATTTCATTGCTAATGAGAATACACGTTCTAGTTTGAGCTTATATTGGCTTATCCACAGTCTGTTGAAGGAACAGATGTTGCTTTAGGATCCCATGCTTATGTTGTTTGTCTTACTTCTTTTATAGGGTTTATACTTGCTAACTCAAAGGTTTACTATGTGAAAAACAATTGTAATTTGATCTTTGAAAAAAGACCTGAACATTTAAAATGTGCCAGAAATTTCAAAAATGTTTTTTTAAATGTGAGGTTAGACAGCCTCACTGAAGTGAAAAGCAACTAGCCTTGAGAAAAAGTGCTCAGCATGTTTACTGTGGCACTATTCACAACAGCAAAAACATAGAGCCAATCATCTACCCATTGAAAGTGGACTGGATTAAAAATTTGTGGTATATATATGTAATGGAATATTATGCAGCCATAAAGAAGTATAAAAGTATGGAGTTCGCAGCAAATTGAATGAATTTAGAGTCTACTATATTCAGTGATCTATTACAGAAATAAAGAACTGAGTACCACATTGTTCTCACTCATACGTGGATCCTGAACATTTATCATAATACAACAAGAAAGAGATTAACACTGCCAGGGGAGGGAGGGGTGGCACATAACATCAATAAGGGTACCCGATCCCAAACCAGGTGACGTGAGGATCAGTGGGAGGCCCAAACTTCACCTTTACAATGACCACTTAGGTACCTAATCCTGGGTTTTACCACACCTTTAAAATAAATAAATAAATAGATAAATAAAGCATCTCTGAATTCTGAACATAAAAAAAGAAACTGTGCTCAAAACATAATGAGATCAAATATTTTCCACGATTGCGTGTTATGGTGTTTACAAGCACAATTCGAGATTATAAGTGAGTGTCGAAAAAACTTAAGTTTAGAAGCCAAGCTTATTATGTGTATATTTTATTAAATATGCATCTGATTTCCTGGATCCTCTACCAGCTGTATTCCATTCTGTATCTATATTTGACTAGAAGCATTAACAAACAGGAAAGGTATAATATGCCGAAAGCCCATGAAGCCCTCAGGACTGTCAAAATAATCTATTTCACATGCATGGCTCCATGCTGGGGCTTTCAGGACAAATTTGTCCAGTATGTTAAATATAGCTGTAATTGCTTCTTTTTATATTTCATTGAGTTCTATTGTAAAACTAAAATAAACTTTGAAATATACATGAATTTCTGTTCTTTTTTATTTTTCTAGCTTTTGGGTCATGTATACTTGATTGGGAGAGGTAGAATTCTTCAGAATGAGCGAGTTTTAAATATCGAAATAATGAAAAGTATGTTTATGGTTTAGAGAGAGAACAACCTTCAATCGTTCCCCATTTTGCCCCTTTACTTCTTGATGAGTTGTCTCATTTAGTTATCAGAAAGATTTGTCTTTATTGGAATTTAACAAGTCAACTAAACACATTACATCTTGGCATGGGTGACAAGGAAAACTATCACATGTGGTCCTTCCTTACTGCGAATGCTATCTGTCAATAGTGGTGATCAGTGGCTTTTGCTGAACTAAATCTTAGCTAGAAGA
The DNA here is from genome assembly GCA_963574415.1 of Tarsius wallacei. Taxonomy (NCBI): domain Eukaryota; kingdom Metazoa; phylum Chordata; class Mammalia; order Primates; family Tarsiidae; genus Tarsius; species Tarsius wallacei. The sequence continues at coordinate 60,941 of CAUYQG010160435.1, read as the reverse complement.
TAAACTTGAATTCACAATGTCTAAGACTAGAAACTCAAAGGGAGACAAGACAATGCAGTTTAAATTTCAGTTGTTCTTTACGTTTAGCTTACTTGTGAGTACGTGTGCTTGTTGAGTGTTCTGTATAGCTTTGACAGAGATGGGGGATTTCATTGTGCTTTTGATGACTGTTTTGTTGGTTTCAGTCTCTATTTCAGTCATTTCTTGCCTTCCATCTTGCCATTCTTGGAAAATCATAAAGAATTTTGTGGCCTCATAAATCAAAACTTAGACTAAAACTTATTATTATGTATCTAATTATACTTTTAGAACTCAACTAAGTCTTCTCTGTAAAATCACCATCCTTATAAAGCAGACAACTAAGGCATGCTGGTTTTACCTGTAGCACTGTGGTCTTCAGTTTGGGTAAAGACCTTTTTGCTGCTATTGTGAAAGAATGAGCTAAAGAAAGTTCTAGTTTGTCTTTACCAATGGCTAGAAACTTATGTTAAGATGGGAAAGAGCACAAGAGAAAAGAAAATCTAGATTTATTAAAGTCATCTGGGAATGATGTTTGAAGAAAAAGGTATCAGAATTAACCTGGTTCCTAATCTCTAGCAGTCAAAGCACGTGGCTACTTATTTTTCATTTGGTGGTAGCATATACATTGTTGGAAAAATATTTATTAATGTGGAATGAGGATAAGATCTGTTGTTAAGGCACAGGTCAGATAAAAAAGTAGGAAAGGAGTAAAAAGTATGGCTTTCCCAAACCCAGATGAATTAGGGAAACGAGTGCTGTAATTCTGCCACCATTTACATTTCAAACTTGCTTAAAATTCTCCAACAGAGCCGGGCTCGGTGGCTCAGCCTGTAATCCCGCGCCTTGGGAGGCTGAGGTGAGTGGATTGCCTGAGCCCACGGGTTCGAGACCCGCCTGGGCAACTTTGTGAGACCTCATCTTTACAATAAATCAAAAAAACTAGCCGGATGTGGTAGCGCGCACCTATAGTTCCAGCTTCTTGGAAGGCTGAGGCGGAAGGATCGCTGGAGCCCAGCAGGTCGAGGCTGCTGTGGCCGGGAGCGGCCACTGCACTCCAGTCTGGGCGACGGTGTTATACTCCGACTAAAAAAAAAAAAAAAAAAAATTCTCCAACAGGAGAATACATGTCTCAAGGCTACTTTTCCAGAGCAAATGACACTAAATCCAATATGATTATGATAATAATTATGTCACTGCTATGTGCCAAGGCATTGCATTAAACACTTCAAAAATGACTCATTTTTTCTTTAAAACAATCCTATGGAGGAGTGCTATTATTCTCTTCACTCTACAGATGAAGAGCAGGGGCTTGGAAAGCTTCAGTAGCCAATTCAAGTCACACAGTAAGTTAACTTCAGAGTCCATAGATGAAGCCAAGGCCATGTGGCTCCTAATCTGTGACACGTGGTCTTTTCATATTATCTGCAATTTAGCTCAGGATCAAATAACTTGGATCTCTGCAGAAGAAAAATTCATCAAATTCATAAATGATTAAAGCTGTGTGGAAGAATGTCTTATGCTATCGTGGCATGGTATATTTCGAACACACTTCACTACAAGATTGTGAAAGAGGAAAGTAAGAGATGATTCATCCACTTTGTAGGAAAGGAATAGTTACAGTGACTACTGAGAAGTATGGTGACATTTTTTCCCCACAAGGTCATACAGATAGTATTTACACAATATAGAGTAGATTAATTAATTATATTTTGACATTAATGTTGAAAATATTGAAAATAACCATAATTATCTTTTCCTTTATATTAGTCTGGACCACATTTTTTTGTTGGAGAATAAGCAGTTGATATTCATGACTCTGGTTACAGTAATTTTTAAAGCAGAAAATATTCATCATAAAATACAACTAAAAATCACGTGCTTATCATTGATCATGTTTCCCTCTCCTTTGAAAACAGTCCTAGGGGCCGGGCTCGGTGACTCAGCCTGTAATCCCGCACTTTGGGAGGCTCAGGTGAGTGGATTGCCTGAGCCCGCGGGTTCGAGACCCGCCTGGGCAACGTGGCGAGACCTCATCTCTACAATAAATTAAAAAACTGGCCGGGCGTGGTAGCGCGCGTCTGTAGTTCCAGCTACTTGGAAGGCTGAGGCGGAAGGATCGCCGGAGCCCAGGAGGTCGAGGCTGCGGTGGCCGGGAGCAGCTACTGCACTCCAGTCTGGGTGACAGAGTGAGACTCCAACTCAAAAAAAAAAGAAAAAGAAAAAAGAAAACAGTCCTAGGTATTGCAAAGTCTGTGTATTTGGGCAGTCTCTCTTAAAACATCATTTTCAGATAATTCTAACAATCTAAGGAAGTTTCTTGAAATCTTTGACACCACCTCCATAATGTATGTAAATCAAGAAAATTTATTGGCGCCACATGAACAATTTGTTTCCAGACATGCTATTTGGTGGGCCTTTGATGGTAAGATCTATGCTAAAAACTACCCTAAAAACATTTTGTAGAATCCTAAAAATGGAATGCTTCAAACAGTTCAAATAGATTACTTAAAATAATTTATAGTCAAGTACTGTTGAAGATTTATGTCCTTTGGTTAGTCTCCTACTTACCAAAGAGTTTTCTTGATTTGTATACTTTATGAAGATGGTAATAAAAAGTGAATATAAATGTAATTTAAAAGTTTTTAAAGGCATAGAATATTACAGCTGGAAGCAGCCTAGAAAGCATCAGAAATGACCTTTTACTAGGTAAACAAAAAAATCTGAGGTCAAAAATGTTTAAAGGGTCATGTCAAAGATTACACAGCTGCTTAGCAGAGCACTACCTTTATATATAGACATCATGATTATTTATTTTCCAGGATACCTCAATAGGCAATTATAAAAGCTTGAACATTGCAATGTAGTGAACCTAGTAAATAATTCAGTCCTTTTATAAATAGAATTTACCTTTGTTTTGTGGTGATTTGAGCAAAAGAGTTATTTCTAGAATGTGAGGTTGAAATATTAAAGGTGTTCTTTGGTACATAGGAATTGTGAGAAAGAGTTCAGAAAGGGAACTAGTAAAAAGGTCTTTTGAGGGAAAAGAAACTGAGTCCTGTTTTCTAATTGTTTTGTTATTTACACTTTATCATTACTCCTTGATTTTGGATTATTTTAATTTCTTACTAAAAGTAGAGAGTAGCATATTTTTATTTATTTATTTTTGAGTTGGAATCTCACTCTGTCGCCCAGGCTGGAGTGCAGTGGCACACTCCTGGCCACCACAGCCTCGACCTGCTGGGCTCAGGCGATCCTTCTGCCTCAACTTTTCAAGTAGCCAAAACTACAGGCACGTGCTGCCATGCCCTCCTAATTTGTTTATTTATTGTAGAGGCAAAGTCTCACCACGTTGCCTAGGCTGGTCTCGAGCCCATGGGCTCAGGCAATCCTCCCGCCTCGGCCACCCAAAGTGCTGGGATTATAGGCTTGAGCCACGGTGCCTGGCCTAGTGTGGCATATTTTTAGTGTACTGATTTTAAAACACATTTGGTAGGTTTTGAAAAATTACTTACATATCTTAGCAAAATTCTTGTGCCACTTAGAGCATTCTAAATGCAAGGCCCAGAATTTCTGAAAACTGTGGGTTTCCATTTGTGTTTCAATTAGTCTGAGAGCATGGCTTTGATAAGTGTACATCACTTGGTGTAATACGGTCATGAGAGGGTACACCCAAATTAAGCTTGGACAAACCAGAAAAGAAAACTGTTTCATGAATACTCTCCTTGAATCATATAACATGAAGGAGTTGCAAAGTTAGTAAAAATCACTTTTGTGTCTGTTTTACTTGTATATGTCTTATTGAGTATTTTAAGTTTTTCTTAATGGAATTGAGCAACTATAGAAAAGATGCATGCAAACTTTTAGTTCTGCTTGCCCATTGTGACTGAGAAAAAATGTGAAATCATACTTTTTTATATTTTACAATATAATAAATTAAAATTGAAGCTGAATATTTAATTTTCTAAAAAATAATTCCCTAGAACTTGGTTCTAGATACATAGAAATTAAAATTTAAGAGATTATCTAATCTATACTTGTACCTTGTAGATGAGGAAACTGAGGACCAGAGACGGCATGACTTACTCAAAGTCATTTAGCCAGCAGGTGCCAAACTGCACTAAAATCCCATAACAAAGTCCTACTAAAATTTATATATTAACCTGCCTTCAGATATTGACAAAAATATTATCAACCATATAAGAAAGGAGCAAAAACCATAAATTAACTGGCATTTATGTCCATATGAGTCAGTGAAGTCTTTCTACAACTTAATTCATTCTCCTTTCTCAGCATTTTTAAACAATTTTCTTCTTTGAGACAAAGTCCTGCTCTGCTGCCTAAGCTGGAGTGCAGTGGCCCAATTATAACTCACTGCAGCCTCAAACGCCTGACTTCAAGTGATCCTCCCATCTCAGCATTCCGAGTAACTGGGACTACAGGTACACGCCACCACTCCTAGCTGAGTTTTAAATTTTTTTTTGTAGAGATGGCATTTTACTATATTGCTCAGATTGTTCTCAAACTCCTGGCCTCCAACAATTCTCCCACTTCTGTTTCCCAAAGTGCTGGTATGAGACACTGAGCCTGACCTCTCAGCAGTTTAAAATCCAGAATCACGAACAACATAGCAAACTAGTATTTCTGATATTGAATATTAAGTGTAATGATTAAAGAGAACAAACCATGAGCCTTCTCATATAAGTGTTAAAATTTTACTTTTCAGTGGATCTTTATGTACAAATACAGAGATGTACCAAGAGAGAAAAATAGTCAAATTCTATTGAATCTTACAAATTCCATGACAAAAATAGTATTGAGTTGTTGAAATATAATGAAATAGAATTTGAACATATGGTACTCTGTTCTTTGTTTCTGTGGTAGATCACTGAGTATGATCCATATGTTCTCACTCATAAACAGACCTTGAACAATTATCATAATACTATAAGAAAGGGATTGGCAGTAGGGAGAAACGGCCAGGGGAGGGGTGATGGGATTGAGAGTTGAGGGAAACTGCTAGGGGAGGGAGAGGCATACCTCATCAACAAGGGTACTTGCATGATCAAAGTTTGTATACCTAAACCCTGAATTGTACCCCTCATCTTTAAAATAATTTTTTTAAAAAATAGAAAAAAAAAAAGGAAATAGAATTTGAGGTCAACATCAACTGAGTACCAACTTCTTCTGTATTTAAACAGCCTAGCACCATGATCAGGGCTTACATGAACCTTATTGTAAGGCAGTTCAAGTGAAGTTGGCACATACCAACTTAGGTGGAGTCCTAAGACTCCTCTTATTCCTTGGGATACGCTAGTGGCTAAGTCTTCATGTTCAGGAAAATATAGCAAAAACACAGAAAGATTAGTTTGATGTCTGGGCAAGATGACACTAGAGGATAGTGGGAGGAAATTCTGGGGGGTGTCCCTGGGGAATATAATTATACATTCAGGAATCTTTACATCGATTTAAAATTTCTAACTTGCTAGCAATTAGTTTAATTGGAGGATTTCATTTGACTATTCTTAATTATGTTGAATATACAGCGGTCTCCCCTTATCTGTGAGGAATACATTCCAACACACCCATTGAACATTTGAACAGCAGAGAGTCCCAAACCCTGTGTATACTATGTTTTTTCCATCTGATAACCAAGGTGGCTACTAAAACAACTTAATGAATGCATATATAACCTAGAGACACTAAACAAATGGACAATTCACATTCTGGGCAGGATGGAGCAGGAGGGCATGAGATTTCATTAAGCTGCTCAAGAACAGTGCACAGTTTATAGCTTAAGAATTGATTATTTCCTAAATTTTCTATTTAATGTTTTTACTGCCATTGCCTGAAAGTAACTGAAACCACAGAAAGTGAAACTGCAAATAAGGGGTGACTGCTGTATTGGGAGTCTTAAGAAATGGAAGTCTTCTTGATCTTTCAAAGGGCCACTTTCCTGAGATTCATGTTGGTCATAACTGAGCATAACTCATTGAATCGTAAGTTTTCCTTGGAATATTCTCTCGGGATAGTTTGCACTTTCACCCAGTGCAGCAAGCTGTAGGTACAAGAGTCAGCAGTTGCTGTGAACTGTGTATACAATTTTTCATTCACCTCAGCCTTAGCATGAATATTTCCCACTCTGTGATGTGTCTTTAAGTCACTGCAATCTTAGCCAAATTTTTAAAAATCTTGAGTTGAATTAGGTGATAAATAGTCCTAATGTAATCTGTCTTCATGAAAACAATTCTTAGAGTTTTGCAACACAGTTCCAGTTACTACTTTATAAGAAATGTCATTCAAAAGTGCCCATTACTTTTCCCTTTGTACCATTCATCACATTTAAAATTATTTCATTTAAAGTATTTGCCATTTTCAGTAGACTTTAAGCTCCATGAATGCAAGTGCTGTGTCTTTCTATTCATCAGCATATCCTCAGTGCCTGATACGTAGTGGGTTCTTAATTAACATTTATTGATGAATAAAGATAGAAACTAAAATAATTAAGGCTTGGGAAATCATGCAAATGGGAAATGGTTGATCTGGGCTATTTATGGAGAAAGAATGACATTAGGGAGGATATGAATGTCATCTTCAAATTTTGGAAGGACCTTAAGTGGAACAGGGATTTTTTAATTTCATGTTATTCCAGGGCAAAATATATAAAGATCTGTTACAGGGTCAAAGCTACCAGTAAGTGTTTTGGTTCAGTAGGACTTAAAAATAAATTGGAATGTTCACTCATGAGCAAAGGTAGTTACCTTGCAAAAGTACTGAGCTCTCTGCTACTGAAAGTGTTTAAATAGAGGTGAGATAATCCTCTTGCAGTGATGGGTTAAAGAACAAATTTCTCAATCTGTTGGAGGGTGGGCATGATTTCTTTAATGTCTGCTCCAACTATGATTGTGTAACTTTAACATAATTGAGCACATGAAGATTTCCACATGTGGTTTGTCTTATTTTTTTTTTAAAAGACATGTCCTAATTTGATTTGAAAATCTGTTTTCTAATTTTTCTAGCTGAATTCTTTTTCTCAGGCAGATAATGATTGGTTTAAGAAATTGAATAAAGCAAGATTTAAGCACAGTTTACCATTGATTCAAACTTACACAGAGTTCTTAGTGTATTAAATTAGGCATATGTGGCTATAATCAAAAACAATTTGGGTTTGGCATATATTGTAAATTTATTTTTCTTGCCATGACCATTAGCATCTGCTTATACTCAATTTTTATTCAGGAGGGACTTTTTCAAGTCTTTTTCAGGTAGATAAAATAGGCATGTGGCCAAGATTACTTAAGCCATTGCACTGTAATTGTCTCACTATTGATTACCTACAGATTTTCTGTCTCTTTTGTTTGGATTGTATCTATAGGTAGACCCTTGAGAGGAATGATTAGTGAATAGTCCAGTTTTATCTGGGCTTCAAGTGCTCCAGTTTTATATGAAACAAAAATAACAGCATTGCGATAGACAACTCAAAGCATATTATCATCTTTCTGTCTAAGTATCTGCAAGTCTGACTGTCAAGATTAATCTCTCTGTTGCTCAGTTACTTAGTTGATGCCACTGCTTCTAAAAGAGCCCATGTTGTAAATCTCAGCCCTTTGACTTCATTACTTAATTCTAGTGCAATTTCTTAAAAAGTTATTTGCCAAACCTAAGGAGCAAGGAAAGTTATATAGAGGGACCCTGTTGAAATAATCATGTTAAGTGGATTAATCTTTACAAAAAGGAATAAGGCATTTCAAGAATACAAACATGTTAAAACATACCTGCCGACGGAAACTAGTCTGGAAGTGTGAAGGTTATTGATCCAACCCTGCAATTGTGAATAATGGTTGTTGGTAATTTGGCACCAGATCTTGAATCAGCTGTCATTGTGAAGGACTGGGAGAAGGCATGGCCTACTAGTCATCTTGATTAGAAAAAACAGCTGAGGCAGATGATTTTTGCAGAGTTTGCCTTTACAGAACAAAATGCATTTGTCAGATGGAAGACCTTTCTGATGTTCTTAAAATATTGTCCAACTATTTGACAAATAAGGAATGGAAAACCTTAAGTGAAATTTTAAAAATATTTAGTGAATGCCTATCATATATATCATATATAAGGTAACATCTCAAACTCTAAAGTTTTTGATCAGAATTTAACAAGTCTCTGGGGCACGCGCTGAGAGAAAAGAAGGGCATATCCAGCTCATGAGTCCAAGGTGCCCCTTCAAGGTTGTAGGGACAGAGTCTATTTTGAAACAAGTCAATACAAGTAGAATTGAAATGGTTTAGAATGCTTTATCTGTCCTGTGAAATTTTCAGACTCTCTATAACAGTAAACATTCAAGCATTGTAACTAAAAGGGTGAAAGATTAGATTTTATGCACTGTGACAGAACAAAAAGGTAAAGAATTTGTCAGAAAAGAAAACTTAGTAAGTTTGTGTTGTTTGACTCAAAACTGGAAGACCTCAGTCCTGAGCAGTGCTTGGTCATGAAACATCTTGATCTGATCTAGCCCAGTCCTCCAGTTTAGATCAAAGCTCAGCTGCCTGCCATTTGGAGGGGAAATTCAGTCTGGTCTTGGCAGCTTTGATCGACTCTGCCCTCATACATTTGGGGCATTCCCAGAAGTCTGGGTCCACTGGGCAATATGCAGAGTTCACTATAATTAATGTCTGTCAGCCCTGTCAGGGCTGCTGATATTTCAGCAGATTCTTTAGATAAGAGTGATCCTAGGCTAAGTCATATTATTCTGAATAATGATCACTACTCTTCTACAGACATTGATTGCATATTCAGTAAATATCTATTAGGTATTCTGGGCTCTGTTCTAACCACTGTGGATGAAGCAGTGACAAGTCTATGCTCTTAAGAAGTTTGCATTCTGGAGGAGGAGGCCAAGCAATGATATTTATCAGATGATGACATATGCGATGAAACAGAAAGTAGAGCAACGTAGTAGGGAGTATGTTACTTTAGATAGAACCAACTAAAGTTTCTCTGGTAGATTGACATTAGAGCATAAATTTAACATCAATTTATGCATTTATATTAGAGCATACAATAAATAGAGTATGCAATACATATATCTGAGATGAAAGCATTCCAGCAATATGCAAAAGTGAAGTTTGCTCAGAGCAAGTCGATCAGTGTGCTGAAGTGGAGCAAGCCAGGAGAACATTGTAAAAAATGAGTCCAGAATGGTAGTTGCAGAAAAGAGCATGCGAAACTTATAAGCATAATAAAAACTTGGTGTTTCCTTTGAGTAAGATGGGAAATCATTGAAGAATATTGAGAAAGAGAAGTAACATGATATGACTTTTTTTGATGTGAGAATAGATTGTAATATGATATAATTTGAAGCAAGGTGACCAGTTAGAAGACTTTTATAATAAGAGAACGTGGTGGGACACCAGTGAAATGGTAGAGAAAGAACCTATGAAAATTATTTTCTCCATAAAAGTGATGACAAAACTGGCTAAAATGGTCAGAATAAATGTTTTCAGAAGTTTTTAATGAAACAAAGGCTTGTAGCAATCAGAGAGCACTTATTAAAATAAAACAAAACAACAAAAAGTAACAGCTAAATCTGTGTAAAGAACAATGAGTCTGTAGTATTTAACGTGCTCTGGTCCCTTTCCCTGCTCTCCAGCTCTGCAGTTGCCTTGCAAGAGAAGAGCTCACATTCTCAGTGCAGCCTGGCAGTCACCAGACAGGGAAGAAGGAACCGAAGCTCACTGAAATCCTCACATCCAAAGAACTGTGTCAGTATTTGATCTGTCTTGTTTCCCTGGTAGACCTTACTTGCACAGCTGTCTGTATTTGACATTACTCAGGACTACAAAGTGGCAAAAGTCTTTGCTCAGAGGGTATCTTTTTTAAAACAATCATGGGAACATATTGTAACTCCATGGCTGGCTAAAGGGATAGATAACAATTGTAGCAATCAATAAATAACCAGAAAGTTTAAAAGGAGTTTTGGGAAAGAGATGTCCTTAGGAGCTTTAAAAACTTTGACATATACCTGAGAATCTGGAAGAGCATACACAAGTGTAAGGCTGGGCCCATGCTCAAGTTTGTTTGCAATCTTGGGAAAGACCTGAGAAAGTTCTGAAACTTTACCTCTGGTTGATCTCAAGGCTCTGCACCATAGGAAGTGAAATCTAATGCAGAGTTCCAGACACCTTGATGACTGATGAACATATGTTCCAACACACACAGAGTCTTCATCAAAGGCAAGAAGATTGATTAGTAGTGAATAGCTGACTGCTAAGTTAACTGAGTAGACTTCAATGGCCATGCATGACAAAGAATATGTCCTTTGCCGGCTCGGTGGCTCAGCCTGTAATCCCGCGCCTTTGGGAGGCTGAGGTGAGTGGATAGACTGAGCCCGCGGGTTCGAGACCCGCCTGGGCAACTTGGCGAGACCTCATCTCTACAACAAATCAAAATTATCAGGGCGTTGTAGCGCGCACCTGTAGTTCCAGCTACTTGGAAGGCTGAGGCAGAAGGATCGCTGGAGCCCAGCAGGTCGAGGCTGCGGTGGCCGGGAGCAGCCACTGCACTCCAGTCTAGGTGACAGAGTGAGACTCCAACTCAAAAAAAAAAAAAAAAAAAGAATATGTCCTTTAAAGAATTAGTCCAGAATAGTCATCAAACACTAACAACTACAACAAACAATTGCAAACCCTGGTGAAGGCCATAAGTGGATTTCCAGAGTTGCTACATTATATTACTTAAGATACCCAGTTTTCTACAAAAAAAGACACTCAAAAGGAACAAAAATGATAGCCCATACATGACAAAAAAGTAATTAATAAGAACTATTTCTGGGAAAGCCCAGATATTGGATTTACTAGACAAAGACTTTAAATAATTTATTTTAAAGAACTGAAGGAAATCATGTCTAAAGAACTAAAGGGAGTATAAGAATGATGTCTTACCAAATAGAGAGTATCAAGAAGGAAATACAAATTATTATAAAAATAGAAATTTGAATACTGAAAAGTATAATAACCTAAAAAAAAATGTGCAAGGCCAAATTTGAACAGATAAAAAAAAAAAGAGTTATCAGCCAATTTGAAAATGTATCAACTTGGATGATCCAGTCAGAGGAACATAAAAACGAAAGAAGAAAACAGAATAGTCCCAGATACCTGTGGGACATTATCAAGTGTACCTTGATGTTCCTACTCATCTCATAATAACAGCCTAAACAAGAGAATAGACAAGAAAGCAAAAATAATAATAATTTTTTAAAGTTTTTAAACTTTCTAAATTTGATTAAAAACATCAATCTGCACATCCAAGAAGTTCAGTGAACTCCAAGTAGGATGTACACAAAAGAAAACCGCATATGCACATATTATAAATCAAATTATCAAAAGTCAAAGGCCAAGAGATAATTTGAAAGCCACAAGAGAGGAGTGACCTCTCACCTACAAGGAGCAGGTGGTTCATTGTAAAAGGAGGACAGTCTATGGACACAGGTACAAGTACAATAGTAGTTCTGGTGGTGACAAGCTGTGGAAAGCCTTTTTTAATGCTTCAACTTTTCTCCAAAAAGTTAGCTACAGATCATCAACTCTCGAGGGAGAGCAGAAGAGAAAGAATGGAGGCAGAAACATAATTAGCAATTCTTGTGCAAGGTCAAGTAGTTAAGTAGTTCTAGGGCCAAATCAATATTATAACTGAGAATGCACTCATTGTTCATTGCCATTAACAATGGAGGTACTAGATTAACATGTGGTAGCTTCCTCCTTGAACTGATTATTTGTTGACTGACACTGAATTATTTACATTAATTCAAATGCTTAAGTCTTAAAATGTCAGTACTCTGGACAAAATCTCTGTTGTCCGCCCTCCTTACTGTGGGAAAAATAAGCCCCCACCAAATTATATTTTTACATCCTCTGAATATTCCCTGTATCCCTATCTTTAGTTTGCCTTGCTTTTCTGTATATAGCCAGAGGTTGGAAACTGGGAACCCTGAGCCATCTTAGACCAGGATACATATTTTTGACCCATCCAATATTAAAAAAAAAAAATAGGAAAAAGAATCATTGTCAATATTTAAAAATCGAGATTGTAAGATCAAAATATGTGTTGCTGGCTCATGGCTTCTGAGGAAGATATAACAAAATAAACCGGATTAAGAATAATTGACTGGTGCTAAATAGCAACTGGCCTCTTCACAGGAATATATGCACCCTGCATGTGGGCTTTGCAAATGTAAGTGAATGAGTGAACTTCACTCATGTACTGAATGCCCAAGCATTCCAGTCATCCTCATTGTCTAAAGACTGCTTCCTCACTGCCATTTGCTTTCTCAAAGTCCCTACTGTATTTTGTAGGTTCACATTTGATTGCCCTTCTCATCTTCTATCTTTATGAACTCTTATTCTATCTTTCTCTCTCCTTTTCGATTTTGAGCTCCTTCAAGGGAAGGTTGCCATTTTAATTCATATTTTCAATTCCAGTCAGAGCTAATAAATATTTCTATATAAGTAGGGACAACAAAATGTGCAATGAATAGGAAGTTTGGTCCATTATAATTCAGTTTAAGAGACTCTAGTAAATTTTGAGTCTATTTTAGGCACAGTGAAATGCTTATTAGCAACTAATATTGATGTTACCTCAGAAAATGTTGAAAATCAATACAATTCAGCTTGGAATGTATAGCTACTTAGCAGGAAAACAAAATCCCTGTATTGTAATAGTGCTTTTTACTCCTGTCATGGAAATTAACAGACATTTTCTAAAATGCACCGAGGATCTGTTGAATATAAATTTTGTTTTGTTTTTAATATTATTTTAAAGATGTGGGGTACAATTCAGGATTAGGTGTACAAGTGGTCATTGTACAAGTAAAGTTTAGGCCTAACTTTGGTTCCCATTTTGCTTGATTTGAGATAACCTTATTGATGTTTTGTGCCCTACATCCCTCACCTGGCAGTTTCCTGCTACTGCTAATTCCTTTCTTATAGTATTATGATAAATGATCAGGGTCCACTTATGAATGAGAACATGTGGTACTCAGTTCTTTGTTTCTGCACTAGATCACTGAGTATTATAGACACTAAATCTATACAAGTTGCTCGGAAGTTCATAATTTTGTCCTTCTTTATGGCTGCATAATATTCCACCATGTATATGTACAACTTTTTTTAATCCAGTCTATATTCAATAGGCAGTATGATTGGTTCCATGTTTTGCTATCATGAATAATGCTGCAATAAACATGCATGTACAGGTATCTTTTTTGTAGAAAGATTTGAGTTACTCCAAGTATATCCTCAGGAAAAAGATTGGTGGGTTGTGTAGGTCAATTTTTAGGAATCACCACATTGTTTTCCAGAGGTTGTACTAGTTTATACTCCCAACAACAGTGTAGAAACATTCCCTTTTCTCCATATCCTCTCCAGCATCTGTTGTTTTCTGAGTTATTTATGATGGCCATCTTGACTGGAGTTAGTTGGTATCTCAGTGTGGTTTTAATTTGCATTTATGTGATGATTAATGAGCCTGGGCATTTTTTCAAATATCTGTTGGCTGCTCATGTGTCTTCTTTTGAGAAGTACCTAATCATATCTTGTGCCCATTTTTCTTTTCTGGCACATTTGAGTCCTTGCATTTCCTGGATGTTAGGCTTTTGTCAGATATATTGTTGGAAAACCATTTTTTTCCCCATTCTGTGGGCTGTCTCCCTGCTCTCTTGATGGTTTCTTTTGCTTTGCAGAGGCTTTTCAGTTTGATGAGGTCCCACTGGTCTACCATATCTCTTATGGCATGGGCATTTAGGATTTTGATCAGGAATTGGTTGCCTATTCCAATTTCCATAAGGGTGTCTCCTGCGATTTCTAAGATTCTTATAGTTTGAGGTTTTACATTGAGGTCTTTGGTTCATTTAGAGTTAGTTTTTATTTATGGTGATAGGTAGGGGTCCTGTTTCAATCTTCTGCATGTGGTCTGCCAATTTCACAGCTCTATTACTGAATAGGTTCTCCTCTCCTTGGTGGTTGTTGGTGGAGGCTTTGTAAAAGAGCAGTAGAATGAGAAATTGAGGTTTTGCTTCTGGAATCACTATCCCATTCCAGTGGTCCATATGCATGTTCTTGTACCAACACTAGGCAGGCTGTTTTGATTATAATAGCCTTATAATAAAATGTAAAGTCTAGAAGTGTGATACCTCCCAGTATGTTTATTTTGTGCTAAGGGTTGTTTTGGCTATTCATGGTCATTTTGTTTCCATATGAATTTTTATGTTGTCATTTCCAAGTTTGATAAGAATGATGTTGGTAAATTAATGGGTATTGCTTTGAATCTATAGATTGCCTTTGGTAGGATGTACATCTTAACAATGTTGATTCTTCCAATTCATGAGCATGGAATATTTTTCCATTTGTCTGTGTCATCTTTGATTTGATTGAGCAGTGTATTGTGGTTTTCATTGCGAAGATCTTTCACTTCCCTGGTTAAGAAGATGTCAAGAAATTTCATTTTTTGTGTGTGTTTATTGTGAATGAAATTGTGCTTTTTATTTGGTACTCTGCCTGATGTTTGTTGATGTTTAATAATATGACTATCTTTTGCACATTTATTTTATAGTCTGAAACTTTGCCAAAGTTCTTTATCAGTGAGAAGAAGTTTTTGACAGATTCGCTTGGATTTTCAAGGTATAGGATCATGTTGTCAGCAAAGAGGGATATTTAACTTCCTCTTTTCCTATTTAGATATTCCTGAATTCCTTCTCTTGTCTAATTGCTCTAGCTAAAACTTCCAACACAATGTTGAACATTGGATGGGTGAGAGATGGCAGCCTTGTCTTGTTCCGGTTTTCAGAGAAAATGCTTCCAGTTTCTGTCCATTTAGCAATATGCTGACTGTGGGTTTATTGCACATGGCGCTTATTATTTTGATGTACATTCCATCTATACCTTGGTGTTTGAGGGTTTTTAATCAAGAAGCCATGCTAGATTTTCTCAAAAGCTTTTTCTGCATCTAATGATATAATCATGTGGTTCTTGTTTTCACATCTGTTGATGTATTTAATTACATTTATGGTCTTCCTGATGTTGAACCAGCCCTGCATTCCCGGGGTGAAGCCTACTTGGTCATGGTGTTCTTGGATCTGATTTGCTAGAATCTTGTTGAGAAATTTTGCAGCAATGTTCATTAGGGATATTGGTCTGTAGCTCTCTTTTTTGTTGGATCTTTACCCAGTTTGGGTATCAGTGTGATGTTAACTTTGTAAAATGATTTGAGGAGAATTCTGTCTTTGTCAATTGCCTGGAATACTTTCAGTAGGATTGGTATCCACTCTTTCTTGTATGTTTTGTAGAATTCTGCTGGAAAGCGGTCTGGCCCAGGGCGTTTTTTTTCTAGGTAGTTTTCCTATGATGGAGTCATTTATCTTATTTGTTATGGGTCTATTTAGTGTCTCGATGTCTTCTTGTTTCAACCTTGGGAGGTTGTGTGAAAGTCCTCCATATCATTTAGGCTACCAAATTTGCTTCCATACAGGTGTGCATAGTAGTAATCTTTTACTGATAATCTTTTGTATTTCTTTGGGTTTTGTTGTGACTTGATCTTTTGCATTTCAGATGTGTCTATTTGAGCTTTTTCTCTCTTTTTCTTGGTGATTCTTGCTAGGGGTCAATCAATTGTGTTCATTCTTTCAAGGAATCAGTTTTTTGTTTTGTTGATGTTTTTTCTATGATACTTTTGTTTTCTATGTCCCATATTCAGGCTTTTGATTTGATGATCTGCAGCTGAGGCTAGGGTTTTGGTAGTCTTGCCTTTCCAGCTCTCTTAGGTGATTTGTTAGGCTGTTAACTCTTCTCTTTCTTTTTTTTTTTTAATGTATATTTTTAGAAATAAATTTTCCTCATAGTATTGCTTATATGACATCCCAGAGGTTTTGGTAAGATGTTTCTTCATTTTCATTTGTTTTCAGGATTCTTTTAATATCTGTTTTGATTTCTGTGTTGACCCAGGAGCTGTTCAGCATCTTGTTTATTGTCCATGTCTCTGTGGGTTTGGGGGGAATTTTGTTGGTGGTGATATTTATTTTTATTCCATTGTGGTCTGAGAAGGTGGATGACAGTATTTCAATCTCATGAAGTTTATTTATTGCTTGATTTATGGCCAAGACTGTGGTCAATCTTGTAGTATATTTCATCCAGGTTTGATGATGAGTAAAATGTATATTTTGTGGTTGTTGGGTGGAGTGTTCTGAAGGTATCTATTAAGTCCATTTGGTTAAGCATAAGTTGAGGTTCTGGATCTCTTTGTTGATTTTTTGCCTCAATGATCTGTCTAGGGTTGTAAGTGGGGTATTTAAGTTCCCAGCTATGATAGTGTTAGATTTGATATCTTTTTTTAGTTTACTTAGTTGCTGCTTTATAAAAGCTGATGCTCCTGTGTTGGGTACAGATATGTTAGAATGAATATTTCTTGTTGGTATAATGATCCTTCTATCATTATGTAATGTCCTTCCATATCTTTTTAAATTTTTGGTAGCGTAAAGATTGTTTTTTCTGATATTAATATGGTGACTCCTGCCTTCTTATATTATCCTTTCACCTGAAAATTTGTTTTATGTCCTCTAACTTTGAGTCTGTGAATATACTTTGTGGTGAGATGTGCTTCCTGAAGGCAGCATATTATTGGTTCATGTTTTTTATCCACTTTGTTATTCTATGTCTTTTCAGTTGTGCATTTAGTCCATTCAGGCTGACTATTGAGATGTGGGAGTTTGTCCCTGATATAAGGCTCTTATAAGGCTGCTTTGTTTTCTTTTAGCTTTTGTGTTAATATATATGTGTGTTTTCATTTTTGTGTATGCTGTGTGTTCTGCTCTTTGTGTGTTCATTTGTGATCTTGTGAAGTATTTGGTCATTCTTTTGTTTATTTTTTCTTCTGTGCACAGCACCTTTTTAAGTATCTCCTGTAGAGTTGGTCTGGAAGCAGCATATTCTCTAAGGAATTGTGTGTCTGGGAAGGTTTTTAATTCTCTATCGCTGATGAAACTTAGATTGGCTAAGTAGAAAATTGTTGATTGAATTTGGTTATCTTTGAGAATATTAAAGAGTGGGGTCCTGCAGTGCTTCTGCAGATAAGTCTGCAGTAATTCTGATTGGTCTCCCCCAGAAGGTAGTCTTACCTTCTTCTCTTGTTGTTGTCTTTAGGATTTTTCCTTTGATACTTAACATTGTGTAGACAAATTACTATGTGTCTAGGGGTTGGTCTTCTCTAAGATGTATTGCAGGGGTTTCTGAATCTCTTGTGCTTATATAGTCTTCTCTCTGGCCAGATAAGGAATGTTTTCTTGAATGATCTCATAGAATGTTTGTTCCTAGGTGTTTCCCATTTCTTTTTCTACTTTAGGTATTCCAACCACACATAGGTTTGGCTTCTTGATAAAATTGCACAACTCTTGGAGAGTTTCTTCTTTCTTCTTAAGTTTTTTTTCTGTATTTTTAATAAATTGAGTTAATTCCATATTTTGGTCTTCCAGCTCTGAGATGCTTTGTTCTGCTTGGTCAATTCTTCTTCCCATGTTTGTCAGCTTGTTATTTATTTCTTGGATGGAGGTTTTTATTTCTGTTATTTCTAAATATACTATCTCAAGTCTGTCCAACTGCATTGCAATTTCATTTACTTTTAGCCTTTGTGTTTGACTTTTGTTCAATCTATCCAACAATTCTCTGATCTCTGTAAATACCTTCTGGGTACCATCATTCTCAGGGATAGCCATTGTTTGTGACCCAGTAGCTGCTTTTTCAGGAACTGACACTTTGTTGGGGCTCTTAAGATTACCAGTGATTCTTCATTGATTTTTCTTCATTTGCAGCATCTTATCTTTCTCTTTAATTCCATTACTCATTGGGAAATAGAGAAGCTATCACTTATGATATTTGCTTTACCTTCTATCCTTTCCTGAGCCAGGGCTCCAGGTTTGTTCAATTATAAAATAGGACTGGGGGTGGGACATTGTACTATCTCTTTACAATTTTAAGACTTACTAAGGGGTGAGGAAGGGGCTTCAAGGATTCAGACCCTACTGACTGGTGACAATGCTTGCTCTCTGGTGAATGGGCCAGCTGGTACTCGCACTCCATCTCTACACAATATGACCTTACAATGGGTATGCTTGTGTAACCCCAGAGCTCAAGACAGGGTATAAGAGAGATAAAAGAAGGGAAAAGGAGACAAAAAAGGGAAAGAATAAGAATGAGATTTTTTAAAAACTCACAGAGACAGAACAAAGATAGAAATAGGAGGAAAGAAAAGAGAAAACCAACTAATAATCAAACAAAGCAAATAAATGAGAAAAACCAAGACCCATATAACCTGTTGATAGAGTATTCTCAACTTTAGTATATCTCTTTGGGAGGGGACTTTCCTTCTTGTGGCAGATTCTGAAACTACAGGTCAGTTACTGCAGGCTCCCTCTTTGCTGTTGAAATAAGATGTTAGACTCTTTTCCCCTTGCTGCCTGTAATTGATAGCCAGTGTGCACTAATAGGATGCTGGTGGAGTGGGATAACTTGACTCAGCATCTCTCAGACTCTCTCCCCTTTCCTACCTCTCCCAGCATGATCATAGCTCCCAGGGCCTCCAGTTTGAGGTGGAGGAATGGAGCCTCTGGCTTCGGTCCTGACTTTAATATCTCTTTTGCTTATTGCTAAGGGTGAGGGGGCATCTCCCAGCCTCCTTTTTGGTCAGATCCACTGTATGCGTCTATTACCCAGCAGCTGGCTTAGGACAGGGGGTGGATCATCTGGAGCTCTGCATTCACCATTACCCACCAGGGTTTGTGCACTGGGGGCAATGCTCTCTGAGTTCATAAAATTCAGTCCCAAAGCAGTACAGAGATCACCCCCTGGTCTTAAGATGCAGATATTTGCTCCAGCCACTCTGGACCACCTCTCTGACCAGGCTTTAGAGTGACTGCCCAGTTTCTCTACAGGCTTCTCTTCCTGCTGCAAATGGGGATCAGGAGAGATAATTCCCTCCCCAGTAAGTACCACTGTCTCTGGATCTCAGGTCCTGGTAGCAGGGCCTTGCAGCCTAGCCTTGTGCTGCTGGTGGTGGTAGCACATCCAGGTTTGGGGCGGCCTTTCCCCACTGCTTCTTTGGCACTCTGCCTCTTGCTCCATTGCTGCACTCTCTCCACAGCACTCATTGCCAATGTCTAGTCTGGTGCTGCAGTGGTGAAAATGGCAGTCACTCTGGTGGCTTATTCCCAAGAAAATCTTTGCTGATTTTAGAAAATGGCCCTCAGCTTCTGCACTCTGGGAAGTGCTAGGGTCCAAGCAGAACAGCTGTAGCACTAGCATCTTCACTGGGAGAGCCCTGGACACTTGTTCTCAAGTCCCCACTTAGTCAGCCTCTCTCATGCCCACTTACACACAGACGCACATGCAAATTTATTCATACATTCACTCACTCACAGGAACTCACACAGTCTGATTGGCTATGTTGCCATCTTCTCTCTGAGACCCTGTAAATTGGTTATCAAAACTCATGCCCTTAGACTGTATTTTGTAGTATCTAAAAATATACAGCTTGAAAAGCTATACCAACTGTTGGTGATTTGCTTATTCTTCTTGCCACTAAAACTAAATCATTTATATGTTCTTATTGTATATGCAATCTTTTCCTTGCTTTGTGTGTATTTGTTGTAAATACAGGAATCCTTCCTTTTCTGTGGGAAATATGTTCCAAAACCCCCAGTGAATGCCTGAAACGATGCATAATATAGACCCTATATATACTATATACATATGCATACTTATGATAGAGTTTAACTTATAAATTAAGAACGGTAAGAGAGTAACAACAACAGTGAACAATAAAAATAGAACAATTATAACAATATACTGTAATAAATTTGGGTAAAGATGTTTCCCCCCTCCCCCATATAGTGTAATAGTTTCAGACCACAGCTGACAGTGGGTAACTGAAACCATGGAAAGCAAAATTGTGAATAAGATGATTACTTACTACAAATATACACAAAGCAAGGGAAATATAAACTACACACTATTTTGTGTATAAATAGCATACGTTATAATCATATACTAAGATATATATATATATATATATATATACACACACACTACATATATTCCTGAGACAGAAACAAAAAAAGCTTGTGAAATTCAAATTAATCTTGTAGTTTAGTGAATCATAATGTATCAATGTTGCTGTCTTTAGTTTGACAAATGTACCATAAAAATGTAAGATGCTAACAATAGATGAAACTGAATAAGGGGTATATGGGAATTTTCTGTACTGTTTTTACTATCTTTTTGTACATCTACAAATATTTTAACATTAAAATTAAAATTTATTTCAAAATAAATATATGGAAGTTGATACAATGTTTGGGAAATATTTGCAAATTAAAAATCAGAAAGGTGGTGCATTCCACAACTCTCTTGAGATTGTGAAGTCCAAGTATTTTTTATTATTGTATTTTTATCAAATAGTGATTAATGTGTAATTTCTGCAGGTATAAATATACACATTTGTGTATATTTGTATTCACATAGAAGTAAGTTGGAAAAGGAGTCATTAATGTTTTTATTCATCAAGTTACATTTTAAAATGTTAGTTAGTATATCAGTCTTTTTGTTCAGCAACATCTTAATACCTTTTCGATCTGCAACGCTAAAGAGTATTAGTTAAAGGCTAGTTAGAATGTTTTATGTATCCTAATGATATTCTAAATCTTCTGATATATGAAAAGCCCCCCATAATATGTCAGGAAGATCTTCCAGTAAAACTAATTTGAAAAGCAAAATAGTTGTCAACTGAACTTTTTTCGGGACTGTTATTTAGTCCTGACCCTGAAAAGTGTCAGAGGTGGAATCTTTCTTGATATCAATGAGATTTTACATGCTTAGATATATCATTTAGCTATTTGTACCATGAAAGAAATATTTGCCTGTGAATTATCTATCACAGAGCTGTTTAATGGTAAAACTTATAATTTACATATGTAGAGATGAAATCAATGTTTCAATATACTGAGTTTATCACATATTAATAGAAAGAATTTCTATTTTTATGCCATCTTCTAAATGGCATTCTGTCAGTTTGGGAAACATTTTAAAGACAGATACAGTATAGCATTTTCAACAATAAAATGGGAAGGTATCATTTTACAACTTTCTTATTTTAAAATATTCAAGCTCAAACTTTTAATAGATTAAATGGATTGCCTAAGTCAATGCTATTCAGAATTCTAAGTATACAACATCTTTCTTAAATTGTCATTATCGTATGCATTGCAAGCAATATACCATCATCTGATTTGTACTATGATTCAGAGTTATAAATGTATAATTACTAGAATTTAACCTCTCCAAATTGATGTAATTCAACTTAATTATCCTCGCTACATAAATGCATACTAATCAGGAAGAAACCACTTAAATAAAACAAGAATGTTAATACACCAACAACTGCAGAATAAACAAACTTCTGTAGAAAGAAAAATTCAGGGACTAATTACATCTCTGACAATAAATCATAAATGTATACTAAAGTCTTATTCCTATCCAGTCAGGCTTCAGTTGTGATCAGAATTGTTTCAGTATGTGTTTTGAATCCTATCCACACCGATAGTTCCTTTCCTGTGTCAATGTCTTCATTCAGCAAGCCATCCAATCTCTATTCATTCAGTGAATATTTATTATTGGACTGCTATGAACAGGACAATGTAGAGGTGTTGAAGCTGAAAGAGAAGCAGTTCCTATCCTGAGTCTAAATATTTATTTAAATAAAACTAATTCAAAGATAAGAGATGCCCCCATGTTAAAAGGTTAATTAGATTAGCATTTGCCTGCTTAAATCTCTCAAATGTCTTCCCACTGGGCTTAAAATCAGATCCATTGCCTAACCATGGCCTACAGCGCCTTACATGACCTGTCACCTACCTCATGTGCCAAACCGGTCTTGTTTGGAAGAGTCTACCCAACTGTGTTAAGAGATGTCTTGAGGTCATACATGGGCTCACTAAGGAAGAATGAAAAGATCATTCCTTGAGGTCTGCTAAGCATACAGAATTTGGAACTGGCAGCAGACGTGTTGTGTATTGGCAGTACCTGGATAAGATCACAGTTGCCAGTGATTCTTTTTAAGTTTCTTCACTGTTTTTGCAGAATTTCTCATTTGAAAAACATTTGCTAAAAGTGAAAAAAAATCCAATCCTACTATTTATTTACTTCAATGTTGTTATGATTTAATTTCAATAAATGTATTCCAAATATATGGCCACCACACCCCTTTTCCAATGTCCTTAAAAGTTCTGCTTAATGTCCTTATTTGTGTTTCTGGATAAGATTTCTGAGAGTAACTGGCATCCTCAGAATGAATTTCTCAGTCCCAACTTGTTTCCCTTCTCTTTGTCAATTTCCCAAATTTGGGTCAACTATTTCTGAGAAATGCAACACAAATCCTAGCACCTTGTAGAGATTTGTTGGATTTCTGCTTTTTCCCCAATAATCAAAACTATCCCTTTTAAGCCTAATTTTCCATTGCTTTTCCTCAATCCCTGAATATCTAGGACTTTGCCACCCTCTTTATGTCTGTCACCTCTATATTGACCTGGGCCATCTGGGTTGTTTTCTGAAATATGCTGGTGATTCCTCCTGAGACTTCACATCTCTGAGCCTGGAATCTCATCCTAGATAGTACCAATGGCTGGAGCTCAGTCTCATGCCTTCTGACTTATTATTGATACTTATTACCTAGAATAGATTGTAATCTTGAATAATAATAGTAATAATAGAACACATGTTTTGAACAAATACTCCATGTTAGTAGCCAATATCTGGAATAACTCATCCTTAAAAACAATGTATGAAACAGTATCCATTTTACAGATGGGAGAACTGGAAATTTAGGAAAGTTAAGTCATTTGTCCAAAGATACACAGCTGGTGGATAATGCAGTTGAATATGATCCAAGTGGCCTGAATATGAACCTGTGCTTTCAACCCCACTCTGTTGCTTACCTAGACTTCTTACTTTCTACTCCTGCTGGGTTGACCACAAATGGGGTGGAGGCAGAGAGAAGACCTGCCTTGTCAGGACTGGTACCTAACGTCAGAACCCTCCACTTTTGTAATCCTTTCCTGTTTGTATGACTGTATTTTAAAATATGTACCAAAAACTTTCCTTGGCATTGGGAATATATAACAAATAATACAGGCACTATCTCTTCATCCAACTTAGCTGCCCACAGAATAAAGAAACCTTAATCACATAGTTTTACCAAAAATTGCATTCTTAGAGTTGTGATAAGCTCTACCAAGGAAGATTGCATTATACCATAAAAGCCTACAGCAGGATGACCTGACCTATTCTGGCAGGTCAAAGAATTGCTGCCTTGCTCATCAACTCAATTGGATAGCTCAATACATACTGTCTGATTCACACATCACTTCCTTTCCAGCTTCAAACACAACAAAGTGTCTTCAGCAGAATTCCAGCTCTGAGTTGCCCAGCAGTTCTCCCAGTTCAAAGCAGCAACTTCTTCACTAATAGAGGTTTTACTAAATATATTTACTAACATATTTCAAGCTACCATTACCTTATCAGACCTCTGCTCTGCTGAAATACTGAGCAATATTGTTTTATTGATTGGGTACCTACTGACAATAGCAATATGCACACATACATTATTCGCATATAACTATAGCTTTAAGAGTCTGGAGGTAATACTGAAAGTATTTTACTGTCATCTGTAGATGACAGTTCAAATGCTGTGGTACTTAGAGCTGCCAGTTTGGGAATTCGAGTCTGCATACAAATGAGTTATCCGAAGTCTTTTCAGAACTAACTTGATAAAAGGAGAGCAAGAAAGCCCACTACTGATTTGATAGCCATCCACAAATAGAGCAAATGGGAACAATTTCTTATGAATGAAAAACAGACATATCTTCCATTATCCTAAGTTTTTAGTGGAGTCAATGACAGGGACTGGATGACAGTTTGTGAACAGTTACTGTAATTTAGTGGATAAATCCTTCTTCTTCCTGCTAAATGCATCACAGGGTTCAGCCTATGTGCTGAAGGTAGAACAGAGGTTTAGATAAAATAATGTTTCTCCCCTACCAGTCATAACATTAATATTTTTTATGTAACAAATTATTCAATATTTTATGTTATCAAGGGATCAATATTAAAAAGAAGCAAACAGAAAACCTATTCTCACACACACAAAAAATCACTTTATATTCATTGCCTTCTTTGACCTAAATGCAGTTAAGAAAAAAAAAAAAGACTTAAGTTGTGTAAATATGTGTACATCTTGTTGATTCATTTTAACTGCTGAATAGCATTCCACTGAATGAATAAATCACATTTATGTAAACGTTGCATGACGGAGGGACAATTAGGTTTTTCTTTTTTCTGTCTTTTTTTTTTTGCTAGAACACACAGCAATTCAGTGAAAATATGTATACATATATATCTTCTTGAACTCATCTAGTTTCTCTGGGATAGATACCCATTAAAAGTGAGAGAAAAACAAATTGCGATAAGATGTGCAGTAGGATTCCAATTACATATATAAATCTTTAAAACTCACAAACGTTGTTTATAGATGAGTTTATTCATACTATAGAAGTTCAGAAACATGCATGGAAATGATCTTCATCACCTCCAGGAAAGTGGATGGAGTAAGGGGTGAGAGTAGGACTTTAGCAATATCTACAACAGCTGATTTCTTTTAAAAAAAATGATCTGGAGCAAATTGCAACATGTTAACATCTGTCTGATCTTGGTGATAATTCTGTAGATGTTGTATTTTTCCTATACTTTACTTTTAAAGATGTTTGAAATGTTTCATAATTCTTTGAAAATTAAGTTTTATGAAAAGTGGTAGATGCTATTTAAAAAAGGAAAATCTTGTATGCACCATAAAAACATTAGTGTTATTGCTAAAATGCCTTGTAAGCATAAACTCAACTGCCTCCTGCAGGAGAAGGTATATATATGTCAAAAGGACAGCGTGAAAAACTTTCAAATTCCCACCTAGCAAGAAAGTTCACATAAGCATGAACCTAAATGGCACTTTCTACTTCAGCTCACTGGAGTGAATGGGAGCTGGGAAAGCATCTAGAAATCTTGAGGATTCAGGGAGCTGACCTATATGCAACCTGCCAGGACAACTCAGCCTCAGTCCTGGGATGAGCTAGGCTGTTAAAGATAAGACTCAACCCTTGGGTGGGAAGGAAGGAATAGGGGCCTTTAATCCCATATGAAATCGGAACTGGCTGAATCAAGAATAAGCTACAAAGAAAGCCAGAGCTGGAAATTCAGTAAGAAAGGAAGGCAAAGTGGGTGGGTAGACTGTGTGGAAAACTCATGCAGTGGGAGTCAGCACACCTGGGTTTGAATGGTGGGCAAGATAGTCAATCTTTCCCAGACTCAGATTTCTTTCTCTCAAAAATAGGAGTTATGCTACCTTGGTAATATTCTTATGAGTGTTAAATGAAAAAACACTTGAAAGTCCTTGGCACCTCAATAAAAGTTAGTATCCCCTCAACGAATTAGGTTTCATTTAATCTGGGATGAGATGGGAAGGGGACAGAGAGAAGCAGCAGGCTGGCAGGCTTAAACTGAAGTTATCTGAAGCACCGTCTCAGGAAGGAACCAAGAAAAATTCCATTGATGCTAACACCCTCAGGCTTGGCAGTGGGGTCAAGGGGAAGGAGTAGGCTATGTGTTAACTAAAAAGAGCTGTACATGAATTAGGAGGGCACATATTAGATTATGCATGTATTCCTCAGATTCGTCAGGAGGCAGCAACCACTTGCCTCAGTTACACATGTTTAGGAGAAGTTTGGCGGTCTGACTAGAACACTAAGCACTGAGCATCCTCCATGCGCTAGCCACTGATCCGCGGGGCAGGCAGTGTGATCAAGGCGACTCCAGTCACTGCTGGGTGAGCTGCACCGACGCAGTCTTCTGTCTCTGTTTCGTGAGGGTGTCTTATGTTGTGAGACATTCATCCCGATATAAATTTTCAATGGACGATTTTGAAGTCCTATAAGAAGCTTTAATATAGGCATTCTCTACCTGCTGCCACTCTTGCTAGCTGCAGCTTTTTAATCCTCCTTTTATTCAAATTAAATACCTTGCAGTCATTCAGAAACTGTACCTTCTGTCGCCACATCTTCCTACCGTCAGAGCAGTTAATTAGCTCTTGGCAGGTCTTAGATTCTGAAGAGCTTGAAAGGATGATTTGTAATTGTGCACTGAAGTACAGCAGCAAGTTGTTTCAAATAAACGTGGTTAAAAGTCTATGGCTTGACATTTGTCAATTTCTACATGATGCAGATTTTCATTTCTTGGGAAGCAACAGAAAATCTTATTTGTTTCACATTTCTGAAGGTAGAGTCATCATCATTTTTTATACTTGAACAAAGGAAGACTGTAAAAACTTGAGGAAAACATAAAAGGGAAAATGGGACCTTATTGAAGCAAAAAAGCCCTATAAAATTGGAAAGGGTCTTCGCTATGGAAGACCTATGCTGTAAAATTGATTCTTATTGCTACTGTTACCTTTAAAGGGGTCAAAAATGGGAGACCTACAAAGAATCTGTCTTATTCATCATTGCCAGCAAAATGAAGTCCATTCTTCTTAGATAGGCATTCAGAATCCTCAGGGGTTTTGAACTTGGCACATTTCTCTGATCATTTCTCCTAGTACTTGTCTGCATACATATTATGTGACAATTTTTGAACATCTTGAGGAGTCCTTCCTTAACAGCCGAGCTAAGTTTTTACTTTCTTCCTGAGTTCTTTCCCCTACAATACTAATGGTCTCTCTCTCCTAGGGACAAATTTAGCAAATAAAACTGCAGAATGTTCTGTTAAATTTGAATTTCAGATAAATAAGAAATAATTCTTAACAAAGTATTTGTATGCAATATTTAGGATATACTATTACTAAAAATGTATTTCTTGCATATCTGAAGTTTAAGTTTACCTATGTGACCTGTTTTGTATTGAGCAACTCTACTTCATTCTCTGGACTTCTGAGATTTATGGTCCTCATCATTTACTTGTCACTTGGCATTTCCTACCTAGTTTTGTTGTGATATTCCATCAGGTTTTATGCTCCCTAGAAACAGAAAGGTATAAAAGGTTTTCATACGATCAAAAACCAGAAATCACCAAGGAGACATGCAAGCAAAAAACCATAATTTTCCTTAAAGGCAATGAAGAGTGATGGACACAAAGAAATCTTAAGATAACTTAGCACCTGAGTGACAGGCTGATGAAGGTGAAACCAGTTCCTAGGACTTTGACTGGGGATCACAGGAGGCCACATGTCAGAAAAGGGTGATCTTTGCTCTGACAAACAGAAACCAATCAAAGCTGGATAAATCTGTGTGCTGGCATGTTATTTTGAATCTGGAGGAGCCTAGTAATCCCCCTTCATAGAAATTTTACTAAATAAGAAGAGACAGGGAGCTTAGCTGGAAAGTATAAAAATATATCATAATCTTGTAGCCAGGGAAAAAAGACTAATATCTACAGGAAAATAATTAATATAGCATTATAAAAAAAAAATTGGTGGCATAAAGAAAATAGAACTGAACCTTTAAAGTGCTAAAACCCTAAAACTAAACAATATTGTGAACTTAAAATTTTATATACAGTAAAAATTTGTTCTTCAAAAATTAAGATAAAATGGAAGCAATTTCAGATAAATAAAAGATGAGAGAAATGGTTGTAACCATATCTATACTATGAAAAATGCTAAAGATAGTTTAGACTGAAAGGATATTGTATCAAATGGAAATTCAGATGTACAATAAGAAATAAAGAACACTGATAAATGGCAAATAAAAAGTAAATATAAAATGTTATTTTCTCCTCTAAATTTTTTAAAAATCAGTTAAGATTTCTTGCAGTATATGTGAAAATATATAAACTATTAACTCAAGGTAGATTATAAGTTAAGACTGTATATTGAAATTCCTAGAGAAATCACCATAAAAATAATGAAAAGAGTCATAACAGAAAAGGCAGTAGAGAGCTACTAAAGCATGGTCGTTTACATTTTCTCTCATCCTAAAAAATGCAAATAGGAAAAAGAAACAAAGAACAAAAGAGGCCAAAAAGAGAATAAATACAAGGTGTCTCTCTGTAAATATTTATTGTTGTGATAAACTACTTTAATTTTCAGAAATGAATGAGAAAACCACAACACTTCCAGTCTAGAGAAACTATTCAACCTTGCTCTTGTGGGGCCTTCTGTGAGTCAGCTGCCAGTAAGACTTGGCTGGAAGGCTGTGCATCTGTGGTCATTTCTGGTCATGACTTTTTTAAAAAACAGCTTTATTGGGAAATACAATTTACATGCCATATGGTTCACTCATCTAAAGGGTATAACTCAATGATTTTTAGTATATTTTCAAAATTTTGCAACCATAACATAACCTAATTTTAGAAAGAAACTTTGCACCAGTTAGCCCTTCCATTGCTCCGTTTGCTAAATTTTAGGATCCAGGATTTACTGTCAACTCACTGAACCCAGATCCGAGCTGGTTAGACTTGGGGTCCCTACAGGTGTAACAAGCACCTGTGGATGATTTTAGAGAACACTAAAGTTTGATAATCACACTGATCCTGCTCTCTTCTAAGCAAATCCACTTCACTTTCCCTCTTCATCAGGTCTTGGAAGTTCAAAAAGATCTTGTTATTCATAGGTGAGAATAAGCCCAGTGAAATTTATAGTATACCTAGGGTTCTGGCACTGCCCAACTCCAGATGTATGTGTTTACGGTGAGCTCTCTGGTGTGGTGCAGACTAGGGGCCCTATGTAAACTCATTTTGATTCAAGATGAAAAATTACTGCTAAAGAATCTGAACAAACATTTAAACCAATCAATATAAAGCCTGGTAGAGAAGAGTGGTTAAGAACAAGAGCACTGTAATGTGATTGGCTCAAATTATGGCTTTCTTTGGGAAAATGTGCAAGTAACTCAGACTCATGGATCTTCAAGTTCCCTCTCTGAAATAACATGTTCTTCATGAGGTTTGTGATGAGAATAAAGTAAAACAAGGTAAGAAATTCTATGGAAAAATACCTGGCACATGGTAAGTCCCCACGATAGTAATTATTATCATCATTATAGTTGATAGCTAAGGATTTCAGGTTAGGAGCACTTTGCAGCTCAATTCCAGGATCAAGTAAGAAGGCTTTAAAAGTCTTGTAACCATGGCACTTAGTTCATGGGAATGTGGTCAGTGGGAAATAGATATATGAAAACACAAAGGGAAGTGGCAGGATAGTAAATTGTTCATCTCATTCTGATGGAATTTAAAAAAGTTGAGTCTGCACACCATTTTTGTAACTATTATTGTAGAAGCACTGACCACAACCTTGTTTTGTCTGTGGTTAAAGACTTGTTAGAAGTATGCACACATTGGGTAGTTAGTATCTTTTTGTTTCTGTAGTAATTTAAAAGCCATTATGCCCTCTGACCATATACAACATTTTGGGGGTACATGATCATCATCATCATCATTATTATTATTATTATTACACTTCTATCTGTTTACCCCTGTCTCTTGTTTCAGCGATAACGTACCTCTTTTCTCTGACAACCGAAGAGAGTCACGGGAATTTTAATGCTGACTGCGACACCAAGACAAGGGAAAATGAGAAGCAAGGGAGAATGTTGTAACTTGCCTGGAAAGAGATGTGGTTTGACTACAAATGTAGAGGCGGGTTTAACTGGGGGAAACACAGGAAGGTGCAGGAGCAATCAGAGAAAACTATTACGGATCTCCTGGGAAGAGGGAAAACAAGTGCAGGAAGTGTTCCTGCAGTGATATGGGGAGGAAACAGCTGGTGAAAATGTTGGCGGATCAGTGTATGGGGAAACACATGTAGAGCTGAGCCAGTGGGAGCTCAGGCTCCTTGCCAGGGCTAGAATGGCCTTAGCTCACCTTGCTTCTTGACACCCACACGTGCATGTGCTCACATGCACACATACACACTCACAACTGTGTGTCTTTTGGAGTCCTCTGCCAAGGGCAGTGACAACAGCACATTCGTTTTCCACTGGCAGTGAGAAATGTGAACCTAGGGAATGGGAAGAATGGCAACAGTAGAGTTTTTCTGTGTGGCCAAGGCTGAGGCATAAAGAGCAGGCTGTTATTTTCATTGATTTAATGGCTCTCAGTGGGCACTGCTGTTCTCACTTCCCAGCCTCAGGACTAAGGAAATTATTCCCTCGCAGGATGGTTTCTTATGGCCATTCCTTTTATTCATACCTGTATGGAACCTCTTTGGGTGCTAGAAATTGTATTGCTCGGAGATGAGGGTGCTTGCTTCATTACGTGAAAAGGGCTACTGGGAAGTATGTATGTCTATGTGTACCACAGAGAAAGAAAGTGGAAAAGAGGGACTTAGTAAAACAGAAGCACTGATTGTGATTCCATCAAAAATGTAATCCACAAGGCAAGATCCCTGTGGATACAGGCCAGAAGTTGGAAAAAGAACAAATGACATTCTAGGATCCAGAGCAGCGAAGCAGGCCTATCTTAAAAAGTTAGTAAGTCAGAGAAAATATTATAAAAATATGTAGTTTTCAGAGCCCACCTTGAACCTAGGAAACAAACTAAAGTCTGTGAGCTAAAATTCATACATACATATATATCTCCTGACATATGTGGATTATTTTTTATGTAACTAGATGTATCCATTCACAGAAGAGGCAAATTCTCTTCTGTCTTTTCTTATAAGGGCTCTAACACCATAAGGAGGGCATCACCCTCATCACCTCCCAAAAACCTCAACTTCAAATGCTATCACATTAAGCATTATGGTTGCAACCATATGAATCTGGAGGCATACAGACATGTGGTCCATGAGGAAACTGAGACACAGAGATTTAAGCAACTGATGACAAGTAAATCCAGACAGCCAACCGGTTAGTGGTAGGGCCAGTATTTAATCCAGGGTGTCCCAGGTCAGAGTTTATGCATACCTGTAACCACTAGACTATGATGCCTCTATACAAAGCCAAAGTCACAGGCTCTAACAGCCACTGCTGAGTAATTGTCCATTACTTGGAAGAAAGTAAAGACATGCAGTATACCATGACAATATGGATGATCCTATCAAACACATAATGCACAGAAGAGACAGATGTACTGGTTTAAAAGTACAGGCTTTGAATTCCTTCAGATCCAGCTTCCTGGTCTGACTCTACCACCACCGAATCATGTGACCGTGCCCCTAGCATAGCCTTCAGCGTGGAAGTAAACCTTCAGTAAGTAGAAGTACTCTATTAGTGTTACCAGCATTATCATCATTAACCATCTTTTTTATTAGTATAAGTAAAATAGTACTTCTCTGATGGTGCTTCTCAACCTGGTATTCTGTTAAAATCACCTCGAAATGTTTGTAAAAATGCTTATTTCCTGAGGTATGCACCAAACCAAATAAGTCAGAACTTCAGGGGTAGGATTAAGGGTAGGGGGTTTCTTATCAGCATTTTTTAAAATTCCCAAGCAATTCTAAAGTGCAGGCCAGGAGTAATAATTGCTTTGGTCACCTAATAGTCATAGGACGTTTAAGGCATTGTTCCGGGCACTAAGGAGGAGCCTTGTAGAGCTCACAACTTGGAGCTTTATTGTATGGATTCAGGGAACAGGCAGAGTTTCTACTGCTTTCTTTTCCAACCCACTGTTTCTGCTTCTCACTGTGTGTCTAGTGTCACCTGCAGGTGCTAGCCTCGTGAGAGACCATGATGTAGCATTGCACTTGATGTGTTACTTAGGCTCGTTATCACAGAACCTGAGAATCTCATTGATTCATTCTTAGAAGTGAGTGTTTTAGTGGAAGTGGCCTAAAGCAATATGGATTAATTTTATTATTATTATCACTATTATTAAAACTGTAGTTTATTAAGCATCTCTAAAACCCAGCTACCCTGATAAGTACTCTACATACATTATCTCATTTAACATCCTCAAACAACCCAGCAAGATAAGAGCTATTATCTAAATTCTTCAGGTGAAAAAACTGAAACATACTTCACCTATACGTAGACCACTTATGTACCTAATCTTGACTTGTACCCCACATCTAAAAAAAAAAAAAAAAACAGATACAGAGCAAAATCAAACTGTCCAAACTTACCTGGCTTCCAAGTGGTGATGTCTAAATCTGAATTCAGACCCAAGTTCCCAAGACCCTACTCTGTCCACCAGGTTTACATTATCTTCTCTGAGACCGCCCCAGTCACCATTAGGACTTTTAATAGCATCTCACCAGGTCTGGATTCACCCGAAATTATCCTTAGTTTTGAGAAGAATGGATTAATTTTGTTTCCTGAAGGAAGAGGGGTGACAGGTAGGGACAAAGAAGGTTCTGGAAATGCTGGATGGGCCAACAGAAACATTACTCAAAGGTGAGAGAGGCACAAAAGGTGTCTATATGGTCTTTATAATCTTGAGGAGTATGGTCATTAGGAGATACGGAATACCTCGGTCCTGGGTCCAGAGTAAGTATCCAGAAGTGAATCAACTTTACAAAGGTTATTTAACAAGCTTCAGTAGTTGCAATACTGGTCAGCAGATTTCTAACTCCTACCACTCCTGGTGAAATTCTAAGTAAGAAGGAAACAAGGGAATCAAAATAAAGAGACAATACGAAAGATCTTGACATTTTCCCACAATATTCTAAAATTTAGCCTGATTTTATTTTAAATCAATTTTTTTATGCCACTCTTGGTTTTTACATATTATCTTTTTTCACAGGAGTTTAAGTGGGAATTCAATCACTGAATAGCCACCACGCTGTATATTAGGTCACTAACATTTATTCATCTTACAACTGAAAATTTGTTCTCTTTGACCAATATTTCTCCTCTTTTCTCTCCCTCAGACGGTTCCCAATAACTATCACTCTACTTTGTTAATATGAGTTCTACTTCTTTTACATTCCACATATAACTGGAATCATCTGCTAACAGAATAGATCTCATGTGTTCTCACTGCAAAAAGAAAAGGTACCTCTGTGAGAAGACATGATAATTAGCATGATGTGGCATACATATATCAAAACGTCACATTTTATATCCTACATATATATAATTTTTGTCTGTCAATGATACCTCAAAAAAGCTAGGGAAAAAATTACTGCATAGTTTGCCTTGTTATGATATTCTGAGGATAAGTTTGGGGAAGAAGAAATTAAATGAGTTATTAAGTAAATGAATTAAGTTTAGATAGAGAAATTAGGAAACAGAGAAGAAAAATGACTTCCAAAAGTCCTAACAACATAGAAAAAGCCAGCTCAAGACACTTTCAAAATGACCCTCAGGACTTATTGAAAAAAGGGCCTGGGTTTCTATTTAAATGACAGTCCTGAGTTGTACCCTGAAAATAATTTCCTGTATAACTTTGAGTCTTTGAAACTAGAAACTGAAGTCAGGGACTTATGGAGTCAACTGAATAGTGATGAGCAACAGGCCCTGGGGAGAAATGGAGGTAAGGTATGCATTTTCTTAGTGTCTGTAAAGTGCAGAATGTAAAGAACGAAATTGGGAAGTGGTCAGAATGGAATCATTTCCCAAGGATCTGAAAAGAGGCAGGAGCACCCCAACAGAGAAGAAACCTGAATCCAAAGAAAGCATAAAACAGCTTCACCTTCTTGGCTTGACAGTTACTGTAAGATCTAGATGACAGAGTAGAGTCACTTCAAAACTCAGTGTCTAATGCTTCTCATATTTATAATCATTGCATCATTGTCATTTTATATTTACTAATTGACTTTCTGACATTTAATGCTAAATTCTCCCTTACTTTAGATATCCTGATTCTTCCATTTTAATTTCTTCAACCTAGAGGATGTGAGTAATTGTTCAAAATACCTTCTGATGTCATTCCTCATCTCATACTTGATGCTCCAGTAACACCTTAAGGCTTGTAACTTCTGGTGTATACCTTACTACCCCTGACCTCCCACTCATCCCTCTTCCTGTTCCATTTGTCTGGTCATCCCATGCTCATCACTGAAGAAACCTCTTAGGTGTCACATCCTCTGAAAAGACCTCAATTGAGTTATGTTTCCATCTCATATGGACATGTATATTTCTGTGCATAACTGAATCATTGGACTTATCACATTATACATTAAATATCTATTTATTTCTGTCAACCCAGCTAGAACCGTGAGCTGCTTCAGAGCTAAGAGTTTTTAGATCCCCATCCACTAACACAGAAGCACCTCGTGGTAGAATTTGGTAAAAAGTCCATTGATTTAATAATTGATTGAATAAAAAATGTTGAAATTTATAGGAGAGCTTTACAAGAGGTCATCTAGAAATTTATAGTAATTACCAAGGCTTAAAAATAATTTTACCTTCTTCTTGTGACTTGGCAGAATACAAGACAATGCACTCTCTATTCAAATAAATCATTGCATGCTTTGAGATCCAATTGAGTGTTGGGTGTGACAAAATCCTATATTGTATAGAAAATTTTTAACTTGTGAATGGATTAGACTCCATTCTACTGAATATCTCATTTGTTGGAAACTCAGAATGTATTTGCTGAATGGATCTGTGCTGTGAATGATGGTTAGGTGCCCACATTAGCCCAGCAACCCACAAAATCCTGTGTAGTTCAGAATGCAACTGAGTTTCTTTCCCCTGAGAATACTTCTCTGCTGCTTCTCTGCACTCAAATATATTACAGGCCCTGGAGGCCTTGTCAAGACTCTCTCAACTCCCCATTGTTACTTCTGGAAGGATAGTTTCCATTCCTCCACAAAATCTTTTATTCTTCATCATAGTTTCCTAGCCACCTCTTTTTCATTCCCTCTCACACATTTTTCTTTTCTTTTCAATTCTAAAAAAAAAAAAAAAAAAAAAAAAAACTAGTCAAAACAATTTCAAGCACAGTTAAAGGATATTATTTAGTGAGTTTCAAGTGGAGCTTGAATCTGCAAAGGTTGTGAGTCCAGAGGGAGAAGAAAGCTATTATGCTCCTGGGCTGCTCCACAGGAAGGAAGCAAGAGACCAGCTACTCCAGACCCGGGCTGGCTAAACAGACTAGTTTTGCCAATTCTAATCCTGCAAAGGTCAAACTGTGCCGAAGGAGGGCTGTGATGAGGCTGTCATGCCAAGGAATTGGAGAGTGAGCTCTGTGGCACATGGCTGGAGCTTGGTGACAGATAAGCTTGGAATTTCAAAAGGATATGCTGGCTTTAGCTTTGCCAGCAATGATCAGCAGGTCTGCTAAAATGGGTTCAGGCAAGAGCGACAACTTTTTGTTTCAGTAGCGTTTGTGGTGAGAAACTCACCAACTTCAGTTTTCAGTGTTAATTTCAGCATCACACACAGCATGCCCAGTACCCCTGGCTGGCAGGCCCCTTCTTTCCTTCTTTCTTTCTTTCTTTCTTTCTTTCTTTCTTTCTTTCTTTCTTTCTTTTCTTCTGTAGTTAATACCTTCTTGAGCATCTCCTGTGGAGCTGATCTGGAAGCAGCATAATGTCTTATGGATTGGATGTCTAGGAAGGATTTTAATTCTCCATTGATGATGAAGCTGAGCTTGACTGGTTAGGAAATTCTTGGTTGAACATTTTCATCTTTAAGACCTTTGAAAATTGGACTCCGGTCCCATCTAGCTTACAGTGTTTCTGCTGATAAGTATGCTGCTATTCTGATTGGCCTTTTCTGGTAGGTAGCCAACCTTTCTCTCTTACTGCTGTTATACACTTTTTCTGTTATACCTACCTTGTGTAGGCTAATTACTATGTGTCTAGGGGTTGGTCTTCTCATTTGATGTCTTGCAGGGTTTCTATGAATCTCTTGTGTTTGGATGGTTGCACCTCTGGTGAGATGGAAAAAGTTTTCTTGAATAATCTCCTGAAATACTTGCTCCAGGGTATTCTCTATTGCCCTTTCTGCTTCTCAGATAATGATCAGGCATAAGTTCAGACTCTTGATATATTCACAAATCTCTTTGAGGCTTTGTTCTTTCTTTCTGAGTTTTCTTTCTACGTTTTTAACAGATCAGGCTAATTCTGTATTTTGGTCATCAAGTTCTAAGTGTCTTTTTTCTGCTTGATTAATTCTGCTTTCCATGATTGTCATCTTGTTATTTACTTCCTGGATGAAGTTTTTGTGGCCAAAATCTCTGTTACAAGTTCTTTCAGTGTTGCATCTTGTCTTTCTTGAATCTTATTCACTCTTTCCCTCCATTCCCTAATCCCTGTTGTATTCTGGGGCCAATCATTAGTTATTGTTTACACTCTGATGTCTGACTTTTAGGGTATTTCCTCTTTGGTACACTGGGTATTACCTGTGTTCTTCCATTGATTTGTCCTCATTTGTGACAAATCTCTTTTATTATCCTTTTTAATTCTGTCAATCAGTGGTAGTGGGAGGGATTTCACATCTGTTGTCTGCTTAGCTCTCTATTCTTCCCTGATCAAGGCATTTACATTTGTTCTATTTTGAAACAGATCTGGGGGTTGGAAGCCTTGCTGTCTCTTGTAGTTTTGAGAATTGAATAAAGTGGAAGGTGGGGAGCTAGTTGCAGAAACTACTTGCAAGTCACAATGTTCAATGACTGGGGTATTGACCCCTTGAGACTCACTCTCTACCACCACACTATATGAGGATGGAGTTGGTATGTGTGTATCCTCTTAGTTCAAGATAAAGTAACAGCAATGAGATGAACAGAGAAAATTAGAATGAAATAAAATGGGCAAAAATTTAAAAACAAAACAAAAAACACAGAAAAAAAAAGTAAAAACAAGAAAAAAAGACACACAAAAAACAAAAAACCCCAAAGACCAGGAAAACTGAACACACACACATACACACGCGCGCGCGCACACACACGCACACACACATGCAACAAAAAAATGAAAGAAAAAGAAGGAAAAATATCCCACAGAAGAACTAAAGCAAAAACAAAAATAACAATAACAAAAAAACTCCAAAAAGACAAAAAAAAAAGAAATAGAAAAAATATAGAAAACACACACAAAAAACGAAAATTGAACACACAACAAAACTAAATTGAATACACAACAAAAGCTGAAAGAAGAGAAGAAGAAAAAAAAAAGAAAAAAGGAGGAAATGTAAATTGAACCCTCACAAACACATTGTGGAGATGCAGATATTACTTTCACACACACATTCACACACACACACACACACACACACACACTACTAAAAACCATAAAAAAAAAAAGAAGAAGAAGAAGAATCAAAGTGAAAAAAAATTCTGGTTACTAAGTGCTCTCTTATGAAAAGTTATATAATTATTCCTCTCAGTTGCTCACAGGTAAGCCTTCCTGTCATCTCCTGTGGGCCTACGAGATCACTCACAATCTCCCTAGCATGTGTCTCATGGGGTAGAAGGAGAGAGTGGTAGGGGTGTGGGGGGTGGGGAGGAGAATCAGTTCTCCCCTCCCACTCTTATATGGTACCCTCTGATGGGGAGGTGAGAAATTTTCTCCTCCCTAGCACCTGGTGGTGGGCACCCCATTCAGGCTTATCCCAATGTAGAATCCTCCTATCATGGCTGCTGACCAGGCTTCACCTGGGTTCATCCCTCTCAGTCATGCCCCAACTGTGTGGGTCTGATACGCAGAGGATTGCTCTGTGGGGATGAGGGGGTTGTGTCAGCCCATGACTCACTGCTGATTTTGTGGGAAGTGTTTCTCTCTTCCTCTCCTCATCCTGTTCTGGTCACACCTTCTATCCCACAACTGGGGTGCCTGAGACTCCATATTCATCCTGTCCCTTTACAGTTTATACTTTTCAAATATTCCCTTTGGGTTGATCAACTCCAGAGTAATTTACCTATAGGCCACAGGGAGTGGATCTGTTGCTCCATAGTAAGCAAGTCGGAGCACTTCCCTGTCCACTTTTCAAGATGGTGGTGAAGTGCCTGTTTTGTTTTCTCCATTGGGATTCTGCCTCTGGTTCCCTCACTGTGCTCCCTCTGTGGCCCTTCACTGTCAGTGTCAGGCTTGGTACTGTGGTGATGGGGCAGAGCTTGGAGCCCACGGTCACTCCCTGCAGCTATTTCCAAAGGGTTTTGTTGATTTTAGAAAATGCCACTCAGCTTCTGTGCCATGGGGATCGCTAGAGTCCAAGCAAGAACTGCCATGGCACCAGTCGCTTCACTAGGAGAGCCCTGGCCACTTGCTCCCAAGTCCCCACTCAGTTAGCCACTCATACACCCACGTACACACAGACACGCTATCAAATTTATCCATACACTCACACACTAACACAACTCACACAGAAGACTGACTTCACCACCATTTTCCCAGCCTCCTATATGGTCATAGCTTATAATTTTCTTATATTGTTGGATTCCATTTGTTACTGCTTTAGTGAGAAACTTTGCATTTATATTGATAAATAATATTAGTTTTTTTAAAAATTAAATTTCATTGTGTTACAGAGACATGGGGTAGACATGGAGTAGAAGTAGGACAACTACACAAATAGGCTGCATGTAGGTGATGTTTGGGTCTCCAGCTGACCCTCACTCTCCTGGGTATAGGACCAGGTACTCTTTGTGTTGTTCTGTGCCCCCCTCCCTCTATTCCTTCCCTAGCAGTACCCAGTGACTGCCAATCCCTCACTTGAGCTGATGTGATTTAAATGTTCAGTTCCCATTTATGAATGAGAACATGCAATATTCAGTTGTTTGTTTCTGTGATAGATCACTAAGTGAGATGGAGTCCAACTCCATCTAATTTATAACATGTGGCTCTTAGTTTTACATCTGTTGCTGTGCTGAATCGTGTTTATGGTCTTGTGAATGTTGAATCAGCCCTGTATTCCACGAATGAAGCCCACCTGTTGTTTGTAGCTTTCTTATCTTGTGATGTCTTTGTCTGGTTTTAGTATCAGGGTAATATTGGTTTCATTTAATGCAGTGTGAAGTGTTATCTTCTTTTCTATTTATTGGATAAGTTTTAATGACAGGCATTAATTCTTGTTTACAAGTTTAGAAGAATCTACCAGTGGAGGGACCTTACAGATTCAATTCCTTTACATGTCATAATCTATTAAATGTTTTTATTTTTTCTTGAGTCAGTTTCAGTAGTTTGTGTCTCTTTAGAAATTTGTCCTATTTATCTAGGTTTTCTATGCTGACATACAGTTGTTCAAAATATTTTCTTTTAATCCTTTTTATTTCTGTGGGGCCAATATTGAGATCCCTCTAAGTTCCTGACTGTAATAATTTCCATCTTCCCTCCTTTTTCTTGGTTTGTCCAGCTGACAAAGTTTGTCAACTTTGTTGATCTTTTCAAAGAACTAATTGATTGTTTTGTGAATTTCCTCTTTCTTAATATTCTCTATTTTATTTATTTCAATTCTAATTTTTACTATTTCCTTCTTTTTCCTTGCTTTGAGCTTAGTATAGTCTTCTTTTATAAAGCCTCATATAACCTTTCTTAAAGTAGTAGGCTAGATTATGAATTGAAGTATTTCTTTTTTTAATATAGGCATTGTTACAAATCTTTTTCTAAACACCGCTTACCTATGTCCTATAAGTTTCTGTCTAGTGTCTCTTCGTTTCCACCTGAAGGAGTCTCTTTTTGTTAGTAATGAATTCTATGTTTTGGTTTATCTGGGAATGTATCACTTTATCATTCATTTTTGGAGGCTAGTTTTCCTGGAAATAGCATTTTTATTTACCATTTTTAAAAATTTCAACACCTTGAATGTTTTCCTAATACCGTCTCATTTCAACTGATTCCAATGACAAATCAGTTGTTAATCTTAATGAAACTCACTTTAAAATTGATTTTTTTATCATAAAATTGTTGATTTTATTGAGTTTATTTTTGCAAAATTTTACTGCTGCTAAAAAAGTTTAAGCCAAAGTGTTTGACAGTATTTTGAATACTAATTTTAATTAAGATATAAAATGTATGTACCCATTATTGCACTGATATGAATAATAGACTCCTGCTATTCTCATCTTGTATAAGGTAATTTTTAAACACAAAGTAAAAAAGATTGAGGAGAAGCAATGCATTTTAAATGAGCTTGAGGTTGTACGTACATATTTAAGACTTAAACATAATTTATAGTGTAATACACACTACAACGTCCTTGGAAAAATAAGCCTGATTAAAGCATAATTCTATACCTAGTAGGCATTACTTTCCTAGTCTTTTCAGTAAAGGGTATTATTATTTTGATTGCTATGCTCAGAGGCTCATCATATGCATGAAACTTACCACAACATTATTTCAAGAGGTTGTTAAACCAAGATTTTGTAATGACATTTAATAACACTATAGAATGGATAGAATAAATGTAGGCATGATTATGAACGCAGTCAAATTAAAAATAGTGAACAGTGATGTTAACTTCTGACTTTATATTTTAAAAAGTCTTAACTGCGTGTGAAGAAATTACCTTTAATATGGTCCTCTCTGGAGAATCTGTTACATTTCTGCATCATTAAATGGTCCTCAACTGTGCTCTATTATGATCCACATTAATAATTATTTTAGAGCAGAGGGTAATTTTTCTTAATCAGTAAAACTCTATTACCCCCTAAGTCTTTCTTTTCACAGTCAGTTATTTCTCACTGTTTATTTTAGAACAATATTTCAACTCTTCCACTTAATGTTAGTATAATCTGGAATGCTTTATTTACTATTTCTGGGCTGAAAATATCTCTTTTATAAATTAAAAGATCATACAATTATTGTGAGCATTAAATGAAATCATACATCCAAAAGACATCACCTGTTATAGATATAACAAACATTTATTGGATATTTATTATGTACCAGTACTGTGCTAAATATTTTATGCTTAAGCAATTACTCCCATGCAAATTCCACTGCTACTGTTTTATTGCTAGAGTTCTATTTATACCCGGATACTTCAGGTTTTTGGTCACTACTGCATAGTACCATGCAATGCTAATCTGGGAAATTTCTTTTCATCTACTTTCCAATGTAAGCTACAGTGGTCTTTTACTAAAGAATTTTTTACTTACTTATCTGAACTTTTAAATTCTAGATGGAGGCAAAACAGTTTTTACTGTATAGTCTTGATTTTTATAGAAGAAGCAGATTCCAGAAATATTTTTGGAAGATAATTACATTCTTGGTTCTTTGCATACCTTATCTCATATTATTCTCTTCCATGGTTTATATGTGTCCTTCAAAAGTTCATATGCTGGAGATAGAATATCAATTGCTATAATAACAATACTATGTGGTGAATACAAAGTGAATTACTGATAATTAACATAAGTAGGGCTCATTTTCTCTCTCTGTCCACACACTCACTTGACTTTCCCCTATATTTTGAGGAAGCAATAAAACACTTACCAAATGCAGTCCCTTGATTTTGAACTTCCCAGTCTCCACAATCATGAGCCAAATAAATCTCTTTTCTTTATAAATTACCCTATCTGTGGTATTCTTTATAGCAGCAGAGAATGGACTAAGATATCCTCTGAAGAAACATACATGAGCACAGAACCTATTCTGCAAATAGGAAAGTGGAAAATCAGAAAGGCAGATTAACTCGCTCAAAATAACTCAATCAAGAGATAAAAGAAGTACTCATAGAAGATTTTCTTTAGTTCTAAAGCTTCTAAAATTCTCAGTACCCAGAATGTTCAGGAAGAATGTAGAACTCATTTCCACTTTTCCTGTCCCCAATTGGCATGTAAGTTTAAAGACTATAGGGTTTTGTTTTGTTTAATGACCTATCCCCAAGTGTCTTGAACAGTGCCTGATGATAGGAAGTCTCTGAACTTGAATTCATAAATTAGCACCAACAATGAATTTAATGTTTTCCTCTTTAATTTACCTCTAGGTTTAATTTTATGGAATAATAACTATCACACACATATAATTTTTCTTCGCATGTTGTTGGCACAAGTTGTTGAATCTTCCCTACCTTTTGCCCCAGCGTCATTTCTTAGAATGACACAAAATTTTAAAAATCACTAAGCAGGTACAGTTGGCCATACAGTCAATAGCAAGAAATACGAAAGTTGCATTGGGTTGCTTTATATTGCCTGATAGAGAAACTCACCTCTAAATGGTTGCGTCTTGTTATTTAGTCTCATGGCAGGTTCCAATTAAATTAATGTATCAGTAAATATACAAGATAATGAAAAACCAAGAACCCTCATAAACACTTTCAAATAGTGAATTCGTCCTTTTCTGGGAACACCAAGGACCTAGCTATGGCATTCGAAAGAAACACATAGGTGCTGTGTTGATTAGAATGGAAAAAGCTAGGAAATTACTATGTACAAGAGATCTTGCAGGAAAGCAGTTACCATAGCAACTGTGGCCTCATAGACTGTGTCGAATGATAGGACTTATTTCAACATAATTATACAGTTTTTTGATGTGCATCCTTCCCTAGGAGATACTGAACCCATGTAACATGGCTATACAAAGAAAATTATCTTAATTGGAAAGGACTCCTTTCCTTAATATATGCTGATTGATGTTTGAGTGTCAGTATTTGATGTGAAATTGTCTTTGTAGTTATCCTTTCAGAGACATTTGGTTAAAACATTCCACATAAAAATCTAAATATAGTCACCCTTGTGATGTGAATACAAATAAAAGAGAAGAGAATATAAATGTGTAGCGTGCTATTTCTACAAGATCATAAAGTTATTACCCCTGGCTTTTCAAATAAATTAAACTTTGCTACAACTACTAATAAAATTGGCATTAAGCTAGTTTTTCATTTTCTATTTTTGAGCTTTCCTTCCAGATAATCAAATTCATAACTTTAATTGCAGAAGGAATACAGAGGTTTCCCTCTAATTGAGTTATTAATAGTAAACTATTTTAAAACAAATGCTAAAGTATATTTTCATCTCTGACCATTTTCATTTTGAAGAAGAAAGGGGTTTTGTTTCCACAGAGAGAATGAACTTTTAAAATCCCAGCTTCTAGTCAGCAGGTGCATATTACTGTATTCACAATTGATTGTCTGTGGACCATGATCTTATAATTACTCTGCTGAAAGACATTTTTGTCGCTTGCTAACAACAGAATGGGTCAAGAGCATATCTTTATTTGATGGTTGTGCCTTCTGACATCTTGCCATATGGTTTTCAGACAGAAGGAGCTTTACACAGAACTGTGAACTTTTCCTTTCTTTCTTTCTTTTTGTTTTTTAATTATAACCCAACTAAAAATAAAACCCAGTTCAGCTCTGATTTAGGGGGCTGATGGTTTTAACCCTACCCTGCCATTGACAATGACATTAAATAAGTCGTGTGTGTTATCACATACTGGATTCATAATTTGAAACTGATACTTGAGTGCCTACTTATTCTTTCTGAACTGGAATGATATGTGCTGTGAAATGAGATGTAGATCCATAAAATAGACTTTCTATTAAGTTTAAACTTTCTGTTAAGTTTAAATATTATGACTTTATACCCTTAGTGTGGTTCATCATAAGAACCCCAAGAGGATTTCTGTAACTCTAAACTATTTAAAGAAAGTAAAAATTAAGCTTGGCATCATTTTTGCTGACTCATCCAAGCAACAAATATGGTGGACAATTTTTAAATTGGTAGGGGAAAATGCTAGAAGCAGTGTCTTAAGAAAATGTGATTAAACTTCAATGTCCCAAGTTCTGCAAACCACTGTGCTTCATCTCTGCCTCCTAGCAGCTTGCTGAAATGAAAAGTAAAACCATGGTAAAATTAGAGGTAATTGTTGAGGCAGTACATCTGATCCTAAGTATTGAGGTAGGACACACTATCCCTACTTCCACTTAACACTTCTTACTCTGTAGCGTAATCAAGGATTGTTGTTTTGTTCTTTGTAACTGTGACTTCATTGAAAGTAGAGCCTATGCCTAGTTCCTCTCTATCTCAGGATTTAGCACTGTTTTTAGCTCATACTAAGAACTTCATTAATGTAACCAGAATGACTTGATGAATGACTAAACAGAGCTCTAGTGCTTTCGTTATAACTCCCTGATCTCCTATCATACTCCAGCTCTTCACCTTACATAGAGGTGTCTCTATTTTGTGAGACTGCAGTATCGAATTTTAAGTTGCTTAATACTGATCCTCTTGCTCATCATTCAACCGGCAGCCATGTTCCCTCGGCCCTGATGGAGGTACCCCGGAGGCTGGCAGGTGGCTCTGAAGGGTTGCAGATGTGCCTCAGTGTTGTTTTAAACATGTAGTTCTATTCAGTGTCTGATTTCTCTTTTGATTATGAGCCATCTGTAATTTTCAATCTGTTCCCAAGATTTCATTTTGCACGTTATTGAGCTCTAGCAGAACTATCTGTTACTCTCCATATGTGACAAACTAGGGGTGAATTAAGACTCTGACATCTTGCCCCAAATGCTCATAATGACAAGCTTGTTTTTATAGCAAAACAGTGAGTATAATTGCCTGGAGCTCAGTCCACCTTCCAATCCCACAACCTGGAAAACCGTCATCCTTTTGAAACAACACTTCTCAACATTTTTTAGTGATTTTTCTAACTACTTTTTTTGGAAATAAAAGGGATAAAATGCATGTTGGTATGTCCATACTAACAAGGAGAAGACAAATTATGCAATTCTTGTGTTCAATGCTAGAGGCAGGAATGGAAGTAGGAAAGCAGAGGTTACTCTTCATCTTCTGTTTCCTCCTACAGATTTTTCTATTGTTCCTCACTAGTGCTCCAGTATCTTCCCAACCCCCAAACCACGAATGTGGGTGTGGGGTCCTCCTGAGACTTCATTACTCATCTCTCCAACACTAAGTAGAGCATCACCACCTGGGCAGAATGCTTCTTTCATCACCCTCAGATCCATCACCAGCTCTCCA
Source organism: Tarsius wallacei (assembly GCA_963574415.1). Taxonomy (NCBI): domain Eukaryota; kingdom Metazoa; phylum Chordata; class Mammalia; order Primates; family Tarsiidae; genus Tarsius; species Tarsius wallacei. The sequence continues at coordinate 16,059 of CAUYQG010160435.1, read as the reverse complement.
TTATTTCAGAGTACACATCAAATCAGGTTACATTTTTCCTCAAACTACTTAATCATTCTATCAATCTTTGTCATTCTCAAGGTGATATTTAGATTCCTTAGCTTGTATAAACCATTTGCTTTATCTATGTTCAATTAATGAAGATTTAGTCTTATATATGTTTATATATACATATGACTATATGAAATATAATTGTATACACACAGACACACAATTATTTTTATATATACAAATATATACGTGTAATTTTTTTCTCTGTGTTTTTCTCCATAAAGAGTTCCCATCTTTTAAGGTCCTTCTTATAACCACTGATGCTTAGAGAACAAACTTTGGTATAACAAACTCAGCTCTTGCTTTTTTGTAATTTCCAGAGCATCCTATCCTTACCTCTACTTCACACTTCTAACTCTATAATGCAATCAAGGATTGTTGTTTCATTCTTTGTAACTGTGACTTCATTGAAAACAAGCCTATGATTAGTTCCTTTTACTATCTCAGGGTATAACAATGTTTTTGGCCCATATGTAGAGCTTCATTAATGTAACCAGTTATGACTCCTCTATTCTAATAAATTTATGTCATTTTAACAATAATAAATCATTCTTATATTTTTGCAACCATTTGGAGCAATTCTCTTTTCTCCTTTACTTTCTCTTCTAAAGATCTGTGGAAACAAAGCTTGTTTAGGGTTCAGCTGTTCATCTTTTTCTCTTTTTTTCTTTACCTGTACATTTTAGGCAAAGTTAAAATGACCAATTGTAATGAGCAGTCCACTTAGTACACATGGAACTTGTACATCATCCATCATCAAATAGGAGAAAGCACATGGAGCTGTGTTACTTACTCTCCTGCAATGTGGCTCAAGGCTAAAGAGAGGGATTCATTCCTGCCACAAAGGTCCTATGAGGGCAAAATCTCTATACTTTCCAAATATAGAGATGGACTTTGAAGTCCATACTTACACTAAAATGAAAGATGCACTTATCAGGCACGTATTGACATTTCTGCTATTTAGAAGTCTGATTATAAGCATAGCACACCAAAAATGTGCACCCTTGGCTTTTTCTTGTTTCATAATCCTCCCTGTCTACCTTGTTCTAGACACAAGAGTGTTTTTTCAAGTTATCAAATTCTTCCCACATTAGAGCCTTAATAATAGTTTTCCCATTTTATGGGTTTCCTTTTTCCATAAAATTTTTTATGGTGTGTTTCTTTCTGACTCACAGATTTTCATGTAAATCAATGCCCCAAGAAAAGCCTTCTCTAATGATTCAGACTATCTTGTCACTTTATGTCATTTTTACTACCATTTAATACTTTCCAGTTTATTTGTTTATTGATTTGCCTCCTTCCCACGCCTCATAATTTGAGCTTCAAGAGGGTAAGAACAATTGGGCACATTTGAATTCTATTTGTTTGATGAGGATCTGGTTTATAATATGTGCTTAATACGTATTGTTGAATGAGGAAATAGTCTCTATTTGGAAAACTTTTATTCTTTTTGTTATGAAATCCTGGCCATTTATTTGTCTGGAACAGAATGGAACAGAGCCCTAAAAGAAAGACAAGGACTGAGATAGGTCCCAAGTTCCTAAGACAAATACACATTCTATAATGTTGACAGAACAGGCAAAACAAGTGAATAAAGGCAACGAACCAGAGGGAAGATGCACAGTAAGCTTTCTGTTCCTTGATCTTGGGCATGGTTCCTCACTATGCATTTTGGGATCCTGAGGCAAAATGCTTATGAAATGTAGTAGCAATAGCAGGTACAATTCTATGACTATTAGACTACTTAACTTATGGGATGATGCTATTTTTGGAAATAATTTTTTCAAGCCGGAGGGTGTAGCCACATTTGTCACTGCTGCTGCTTTAATCTTTATTGTTACTTAGCTTTTCATTTGCAATGAGTCTCCCAAGAGGCTGCAAGTTCACCGAAGACAGGTAAAAATGATGCCTGACTCAAACAGAATTGCCACAGCATTCGATTTTCACATAAGTGCTTAGCCAACCTATGTTGTCAACTGTGTTGATTTAAAATTAACAGTAATCCTGACAATATGTTTAACTTGGATGTCTTATAAACAATTGGAAGTGTCCAAATAGCAGGAAATCCTGCAAAACCACTATCCTATGCTCTTCAAGAATATAAATACCGTGAAAAGCAGAAAAAGCTGGACACTGCTCTAGATTAAGGAGAAAAAATATCTAAATGTAATCAATGTGTATCCTAGACTGGCTTTTTGATAGAAAGAAAAACAGCCACAAAGGCCATTATTGCACAAACTAGAGATATTTGAGTATAGCGTCGTATTTATGTTACATTTCCTGAGTGTGATGGTTGTATTGAGTTTTACTAAGAAAAACATTCTCATTCATTCTTAGAAGATATGTGCAAAATATTTAGGGGCAAAATTTCATGTATGGTAATATCTTCAAATGACTCAGAAACTTTAATTTGTAGCTGACTGGAGAGAGAGAGACTGAGAAAGAGGGGGAGAAAGAACATAGCAAACACTAAAAGGTGATACATTTTGGTGAATAACATGGATATTTATTGTACTATTCTTGCAAAATTTCCATGATTGAAAGATATTTAAAATTAAAAGTTTGAATGGAGAAATAAATAAATGTTTCCTTTTGGAAAAGAGAAAAGTCTTCAAGAAAAAAAGATTTGTTACATTTTGTAAGCTGGTGTTGTCAATAATTTTAAAATTTCCTTCCCAAAGTAGTAAATTTTAATCAAGTGTTTGATATCTTGATTATTTAAAGAAATTTTGAAATATTGGAGAATGTCTCTGATTCAGCAGTAGAACAAGAGTTTTGTTTTCCAAGAATCTACAGGATGTACTTTGGGGATTATAATTTTATTATAAAAGTAATACTTACAGGATCAGTTATATTTTGAATAAATGTACTCTGCAGCTTTTCTACTAAGAGATGAGATTTGCCTGATGATTAAAGGCCATTGAACTTGCTGTAGGAATATCTAGATTTAGACTCGTATTACATGTTCAGAGAAACTTCTCTAGTCACCAACTATAGAAATGATCCCTGGAAGCATAGTCTTTAGATTTATATTAAATGTTTCCATTTAATATGTATAAATATAAGCCACATTTCCTGGAGTTTCACTTAACATATTCTAAAATTTAAATATCCATTTAATTAAAATATCTTAGTACGGTCTAGGTCATTAGAAAGATACATTTTTAAGCAGAAATTCCTTAGAGTATATACCCATTTTAATAGAAATTTCTTAAATAATAGCATAAAGTACAAGTATATATATTATATATGTATATATTATATAATAGTCTTTTATTTTAGTTTATTTTAGTTTGCTTTATTTTTTTTTTGACAAGGTCAACTCTCAGAGAGCACATTGGAAGACCTACTGAAGGCTACAGACTTATGTTCAGACTATGAGTTCTTTCAGGTCTCAGGTGCCTGTTATTTCCCCAGAGACTGAGCAGACCATACCACACAACCGGTACTTAATATATGTCTGGTGATTCACTTTGAAGTCAGTATTATTTTAATGATTGCCTTTAAATTTAGTAGAAATGCAGTGATGTTAGTAAAAGGAAATACAAACATATTAATACAAATACTATTCCGTAAAACATGAATACATGTTCAAAATCATTGATTGTATGGTATTGAGAAGATGGCCATCAAAAAGTAGCCCTTTCATGAGGGAGCTCCGGTAGGAGCATTCAGTTTATCTATTGTTTAATTAATCTATTCCCCCAATCTTCATAGAATATCCCCTACATGCTAGACACTACTAAAAGTTCAGAGTAAAGCAGGATATGGAAAAGATAAAATCTTAGCATTTATAGGGGATTAAATAATTACATAAAAGTATATAGCTGGTCCTAAGTGTAAATTTGTGAGGAGGAAATGAGGAGAGAATAGAAAATGCCTGCATGGGTGTGTAGGATGAAGGGGCCACAATTTTAAATAGGGTTGCCAAATCGGACATTATGAGTAAAACAACATTTTAATAAGAACATGAAGATGGTAAGGACATGAGCCATGAGGATATTGGGAACAGCATTCTAGGCAGTGGAAATGGCAAGTACAAAAGCCCTGTGATAAGAGCATGCTGGCTGCATTAGAAGGAAGAGAGGAGGCTGGTGAGCCCAGAGCAGACTGAACCATGTGATCAGAAACAGGAGATAGTATCAGGGAGGTAACTGAGTGGGGTAGAGGAAGTAAGTTGGGGATCTTGTAGAGGGACTTAGAGACTATGGTAAGGAATCTGGTTTTTAATGCTTACCCGGATTCTCAAATTATATACAAAATTGACTACAAGGCCTTTTCATTATTTTAATGTTCTCCTTTTAGAAAGGGATATCAATATGCAAAATTATAGATATTAAGCCATAGCTGAAGAACAGTCATTCATAATAAATTTAAACAAGTTCAATTTTTATATTGATAAATATTTTTGTGAATACATAATTTCAAAGCAATGTCTATGGTTCTGTGTAAATTGAATTACAATATTAAAAAAAATTCATGGTTCTGTGTAAATTAAATTACAATATTAAAAAAAAATTCATGTATCACTTTTCTGTATAAGTGACAATAACTTTGTGCCAAGAAGACAATGAGATTTTCTTAAAGCGATGGTGTACTCAAGAATGTCAGTGTGTGCAAAGAATTGCACATGTGAAAACATGTGTGTATAAAACTGTACATGTGACTAATGTTTCAGGACTTCAAAGAACTAATTTTATTCCAATAATTATTATAATGATTAAAAGATCCTTTGCCTTGAGAATTCACACATGCTTCATTTAAAGTTGTGTTTCATTTTTAGTGGAACAAACGATTAAATTTAAAGCAGAATGACTGGAAAATAAAGATGAAAATGATAGACAAAACTTAGCCCATTTAAACAAATAAAATATTTAATACTTAAAATATGTTGTGATGCGGTCACAATGAATCACTGCAAATATGATAAGATGTAAATAAATGATGGGTAATATATCCACATGGTTCAGAAATACAGATACATATATAAAGAAATATACAGTGAAAAATCTTTCACCATTCCTGTTATCCATTAACTCACAAGCTGGCTGCCACTTTACCTGTATAATAATCATTGTATTGGTTTCTTGTGATTCTTTTCAGGGTTGATGCGTTAGTGATCTCTCCTCTTCACATCTGTTGCCATCTGTTTTTTTGTTTACTCAAAATTTATTTTGGCAAAATTTCCATTCCAGTATGTAGAGATTAATTTTTTTAAAAAACAGCACAGGCCAGGTTCGGTGGCTCAGCCTGCAGTCCCAGCACTTTGGGAGGCCCAGGTGAGTGGATTGCCTGAGCCCGCGGGTTTGAGATCCGCCGGGGCGACTCAGCGAGACCTCGTCTCTACAATAGATCAAAAACTAGCCAGGCGTGGTAGCGCGGGCCTGTAGTTCTGGCTACTTGGGAGGCTGAGGCGGGAGGATTGCTGGAGCCCAGCAGGGCGAGGCTGCAGTGGCCGGGAGCACGCCACTGCACTCCAGTCTGGGCGAGGGAGTGAGACTCCAACTCAAAAAAATAAAAATAAATAAATAAATAAATAAAAAATAGTACACCAATTTATGATTTAATATCTTATTAATGAGATTTATGCTGTTTTCAGTGTTTGCTGGCGTATATACGTTTATTTTAATGAATAATCTTGTACGAATGTCATTTCACATATATGCAGGTATACTTCTGCTTAATTCCAGAAATATAAGTAAGTTCCATTTATGGATAGGTATATATTTGCATATTAATAAATTGTATTAAATTGACCTCAATAGAGGTTAAACTACTTTATTCCAGAAATGTATGAGAATGCCTTCCTTAGCCGGGCTCGGTGGCTCAGCCTGTAATCCCGCGCCTTGGGAGGCTGAGGTGAGTGGATTGCCCACCTGGGCAACTTGGCGAGACCTCATCTCTACAATAAATCAAAAAATTAGCCGGGCGTGGTAGTGTGCGCCTGTAGTTCCAGCTACTTGGAAGGCTGAGGCGGAAGGATCACCGGAGCCCAGCAGGTTGAGGTTGCAGTGGCCGGGAGCGGCCACTGCACTCCAGTCTGGGTGACAGAGTGAGACTCCAACTCACAAAAAAAAAAAAAAAAAAAGAGAATGCCTTCTTTTCTACAACTAAACAGCAAGATGGGTAATCAATTTGTGTATCTTGCCAATGCAAGAAAATTGCTATTTTAATGTATTTTTAAGTTTCAGTCATTTTATTATGTATAAGGTTGAACATCTTGTCGTATATTTGAAAGTCATTTTATTTTTTTGTTTATGTGAAATGCCAGTTCAGACTATTTGCCTAACTTTGTCTACTTTTTCTTGTTACTGATTTCTAGGCATTCTTCTTATAAAAGAATAACTCTTGTAAAGTTGAGATTTTCTTTTCTTTTTAATTGTGCAATTTGCCAATTGCCTATAGTTTTTTTTTTTTAAACTTTTATATTTGTTTTTTAAAAAATTTGGAGAAGTTTTGTGTTGTGTTTGGTATTGTTTGGGTTATATCTTCTAGATCATAAGTTATATTTATAAATGACTTCCCTACACAATGCTCCAATTCAATTATTTCATGTTTTATCACAATACTTCAATGGTTTTGTTTCTTTACATTTAAGTCTTTAATTTGTATGGAGTTTATTCTTGTGTACTAAGTGAGATATGGATCTTTTCTATATAACCATCTAGTTGTCCCCAATAGGCACTTATTGAAAAGCCAAACTTTTAATAAAGTCATTGCAATTTTCCAAATTTAATGTATTTTTGGGTAAAATTCTATTCTTTCTAATTTGTTCTTTTCGTCTGCCTTTCCAGAAATGTATCAGTAGTGCTTTTTGATTATTTGAAATATGCATTGTTATCCGCTAGAAGTGATAGTCTCTTCTTTTTCAAATTTGTTCTTACTATTCTTGTTTATTTTCTTTTCAACATGAACTTTAGAATTAATTTGTGCTAGTGTTAGGAAGTTTTTAATTGGTATTTTTACTGGAATCATATTGACATTTTACATTAATTGAGAAACTCGGTATCAATGATATGTTGATTTTAGTTGGCAAGTTTTGTAAAGATAATCTATCAGATTCCCATTACGAATGTTCCTGATTGCTGACTGGTCCTTTTATTTTCATTGGGATTGTGTATGTTTGTTTGCGTATTTGCTTCGGTTCTGATAAAGTTTAACTTTTTTAGATTTTTCTCCGAGTTTTTGTATATTCATGTTAAGTTTATTTTCAGGTATTTCTTGTATATGTTGCTTTTGTTATTGCAGTAGCGTCTTCTCATTTATTGTACTTTCTAAAGATGAATGTTTATATGAACATCAACAATGTCATTACACCAATACTTTTCTGGAGTTTTTTTCTATTGCAATAGTTTTTTCTACACTTACTTAAAGATTTCTAGGGATAAATAATATTGTGCTAGTAGTGTCAATGTTGCTTATTTCTTTCCAAGTTTTATACTCAATTTATTTATATAGCATAAATTTAGGTTTGGTTGTATTATCAGATTGATATTTTTTTTAACTTAATAGGAGAGCTAAGCTACTTACATTTATAAATATAAGTCACATTTAATATTGTTTTTGCAGTACCTCATGTTTTCTCTTCATAATTTTAAAAATAATTTTGCTACGTATTTTTCTTCTCTGTGTTGTGTGTATATATTTTCTTTCATTTTGAAATGTTTTAATTCTGTTTTGAAAGGTTTTAATTCTTTTTATTCTTGTCCTTAATAATTATACCTTTCCTTTTTAGTTGGCAAGTTTTGTAAAGATAATCTATCAGATTCCCATTATGAGCAATGTTGAAATAGCATATTTCCTTTTCATTTTTTTCCCTTCTCTTCTATTATCACCTGATTTTCATCAATTATATCATTTATCTTAGTCTTTAACTATTTTTTATATTCCATTGCTATGTTTGCTAAATTATGTTTACACTAAATTCTCTTTTGTCTTTATTTTATATATTTGGTTTTCTTTCTACTAATTCTTTTTTTTCCATTTCATCTTATTATTCTCATTTCTAGACTCAAAGCCCTTTACTATTTTTTTTCCAGATTAGAAAATAAAGTTTATTTAGAAAGTAAATGAGAAAGAGAGAGGGGATTCACCTCTCCAAGGTAGGGGAGGGGACCAAGATCAGGAAACATGTTTACAGCTATAGCTCAAAGAGCACATGGCCATACCATAGCTTAGCAAGGCAATGGCCTGTGTTTTTTTTTAATGTGCTTTCCTTTGTGTATTTGCAATATCAAATCTATTTTTTTGTTAGAATTTTTCCTCTTTTTTTGTGAGACCACCAGCTCATATTTCATCTCCTCCTGTTCTATCTTTATATCAGTCTCAGAAGTTCATGTTTCTGATCAGCGGTTTTCTTAAAAAGGTGATTAAGTCATTCTGATGTTAAAATACATGGCAAAATATTTGGCCCTACTATTTTAACTGCTGTTTGGTGATATTTATTTTTCAATGACTGTTATTCAATTGCTAATTTTTTCTGCTTTCTTCAGTTTTTTCCCCCTTCTTGGATGTGTTTTTTTTGAATGTTGTATCATATGCTGCTTTTAACTTCATCATTGAATGAATTGCATTTTCCTGAACCAGTCACTGGGAAGGGATTCCTATGGCAAACAAGGGGCCAGTGTCACTATCCAGGCTTCACAGCCTAATGAATCCTATCTGCTCTGGTAGATGGCTTCCTACAGAAGTGACTTTCTTGGTAATTCTTCATGCAACCCTACTTCCTTTGCTTCTTTGAATAAAAACTGTGTCTAGAAAACTTCTTCCAATTCTGCTGACCCAGTTACTCCTCCACTCATTGTTGCAAAAAATAGCTGTGACACAGCCCTGTAGGATAAGCCCTTCACTTTTAAAAAATGCACTTTTTCCTGGTGCATGCTGAGATCTGACTTGAGCCGTTGTCTACATTATTATTTTTTCTTCTTCCCATCACTTCTGTTACATCTTTCCTGCTTTTGCAAATGGTTGCACATAGTTTTGAGTCTGAATATTTTATCCTTCTCTTAGTTTTGCTGAACATTTGGTTTGGGAGTTTAACAAATTATTTCTCTTTTTATGTACATTCTTAGAGGAGAGTTAAAAGGATAGAGACATACTGTTTCTGAAGTCTTCTTGGACTGACTTTAAACATAAACCTTCTGGTTAGAATCCCTTTAAAATTGTACTTTGTTTTCATTAAAATCATTGTCACATTTTCTTAAAATTAAAAATATAATTACCATGGGATTCTGTTTTGGGAAGTAGAAAGTTGTTTTGAACAAAACTTCATACGTCTTCCTGGTTCCTAACATTTCTAAATGTGTACTTATAGAAATTTATCATACTAAAGTGAACAGTTATGAGAATATGAAATTACTTGTTCTGGGCCACAGAATAATGCTCTGATTTTACCAGCTGTCAATGTTATCAATATAAGATTAGAATAAGCTATATGACAATCTAATGCATGCCTTCTTGAGATTTGTGGGTTAAGTAGCTTCAAATTCAGTCTTGGATTCATCTGAAGAACAAGTGTACCGTATCTATCTAATTTTCATGCTTGGGAAAGGCACATTTCAAATTATTACATACAATATTGAAGAGCAAATATTCTTTCTTAACTGAAAGAAAATATTTTATAGATTTATAACAAGTTTCTCAAACAATCATTAGCAGCTTACAGGTCGTTGTTATTTTAATGTTGACACAATTAAGTCTCTGAGTGAATAATCTTGATTTCTTCATATGTATGAATGTCAAAGACCACCTTCCACTTAAGCATGAGAAAATTAAAACTAAGGAAGGAGAAGAATAGCTATCAAGTGTGCTGGTACTTGCCCAGAGTGCTTCATATATATTAGCTCATTGAATTAACCCAAGGCCTCTGCCACCCTGGTGTGATTCTTGTGATTCTGCACATGAGGAAATATGGGCAGAGAGAAGTTGGGAAAAGGTTCCAGCATCATGATACCAAGAGAGAAAGAGCAGGGTCTAGGGCTTTTCTGCTCCAATGTCTTTTCATTGTCCAACACACCAGATGGCTCGCAAATAAGCTTCTGTATTTTATACAAGTGTTAAACAGTAAACTTAAATTTAAAATTGAGATGCATTAAAAATGAAACCTTAAGGCAATGAGATTTATCTTTAGATTATTTCAAATTTTGTTAAGGTGAATCAATGTGTATTCTAACCATTATGCCATTGCCTTTTTTATTTAAAATAAACTTTTTCTTCTTTATGGAGAATGAAGTGAGAGAATGAAATCTCAAGCTTCGATTTTTAAAACACTAACAGCTTCTGCTTTATGTTAGGCTTATTTGTAATAGTCACTGGGCTTATCAAGGAGATAACTTAACAACTTTTTGTTTTTATAGGCCTCAGAATACCTTAAGCTAAACAGAAAAATGAAGTACGCTTTGTTGGCTTTCAGACTTTTTTTTCAATTATGGTCTGAAAGTGGTCATTGAAGACAACAGTACAGTCTGTGACCTTTCTGTCTTTATTTTTAGGTGATTATCAAGTATACTATAAGAAAACTCTAGCTCCTTCTGTATCAGGGACTGGAGGGAAATGTAAAGACAGAACAAGTTTTTAAAACTTACCGATGAGATAGAGAGCATTGCTCTTTAAGTAGCTTGTTATTTTTGAAAACCCACCCGTAAGAATGTCTGCAGACTAAATGATTAATATTCACAATGCAAATAGTGCAACAGCTATGGCTAGAAGTTAACAAGACAATCTGAATTTGGGATGTCCCCAACACAAAAACATAGTAAATATTTGAGGTGATAGTTAACCTAGTTACTCTGATGTAATCTTTATACATTTTTTGCTTGTTTCAAACTATCACATGTACCCTACAAAAATGTACAACTATTATGTACTCATAAAAATTTAAGCCAAAAAACAGATAAAAGTAAAATAAAAACTACAAATAGATTCTGCAAAAATTTCTCAACTTTGTATCATTTCTTTAAAAATTGACCAAGAGGCTATGTGTAGTGGCTCATGACTGCAAATCCTAGCACTTTGGAAGGCCAAGATGGGAAGATAATTCGAGGCCAGGAGTTCCAGAGACCAGCCTGGGCAACATAGAAAGAACTTGTCTCTAAAAAAAAAAAATGACCAAGAGAATGAAAGCGATTCTCTCACTGAAAGAAGTCACTTGTGCTCCTTCTAGTGGACTTCTGTGTCCTCTGCTTCCTTACTGTAGTGATACCTGTCCTTATTCTGCAGGACAAAGACAAGGAAGAAGTCAAAAACTGTTCAGCAAATATTGTTGTGTGACAACTCAGGGGGAGTAAACATAAGATCTCCTTTGGGTTCCTGAGTCCTGTTTGCAGATGTCCTTGGACAGAGAAAATTAATAAATGGTGGTCTAAAGTTGGAACATTTAAGACAAAATTAATATAAAGCAATCTGAGTTCATTTGAGAAATATACTTTAATTCAAGAATTCTCATCATTCTTGTTTTTAGTTGTAAAAAAAACATTATACTATGATACAAAGTTCACATCTTCAAAAGGGACAATATGGTAGCCAGTGAATATTATCTCTAAGACACAAATCATCATCTCTAGAAGCACAGACTTAATCACCTAAAACCATCTTGATTGAGGCTTGAGAAGCCACTTAAAATATTGTGGGGCTTTAACACCATCAAAACCATTTATGTCTACAGCTATACTACAATTATGTTTTAGGCATTTCTTGTAATAGAGACAGCAACTCATCAGCAGAGGAGAATGTTCAGAGCTACTATCTAAATGTGCCAACAAAACATCTGTTCAACTCATAAATACATGTGAGATAATTCAGCTGCATGGAATTAAAGAAAGTTTTCATTACTATCCCCTATTCAACCGTAAAACGGATTATACCAAACATATAGAGATATAGCTTTCTGCAATAAGCATGGAGGCTTGTTTTTTAATTCAAAATTATATTTAAATATATCATTTAAGTCTTTCAATAATTAGAAGGCAGCTTATAAACATCTTGGTGGACTCACCTTTAAACTGAATGCCGTTTTAGTTTTATAAACAGGTTTATGCATAGCAGATAATAGTACACCTTAGAAGTGTTGGTTGAAAAAAGGTTTCTGATCAACCATAACTTAGTCCTCTGTACTCTGTTACTTACATTTGAAGGAACACTAAATGTGCTGAAATACCATGCTTTGCATCACTTTGGCATTTTCTATGACAGACACCAAATAAAGATTAAGCTAATTTTTATAGTCTTTGGTTAAAGATATATTTGGCAAGATATATCTCTGTTGTACAATAAAACTAAAAGTATGAACGTTGAAAATCTTATAAAAAATTGCCCATTTGAAACCTTTGTTATTTCTCAATAGAGGTAGAGCCTTCTGATGGGTAAACCATGTATCTCTATCCCTGAACTGGACTAATGAAATAATTTAGTTTTCAATCTAGTAGTTGACACTCAAATTTAGGCACTGGAAACAATTATGATAGCTTATTTCCTTTTAATACTGTTGGCTTATTGTTGTCAAATAACAGTTACTCACTTTCCAACATTAGATTATAGAAAGCATTTTATTCTTATCAAATGTCTTTCTTCTTTTAGGATGATGGAGCTAAATTAGGGTTTTAGACAATCATATTAGACAACATCTCTGGTGAAAACCACTGGCTCAGTGTCTCCAAAAGTGTTGGATTTCTGGCCAAGTGTGTTTTCAATTAAGTGAGACAACTATGTCTTTAAAAAAGAGGATTTTGTGATTGTTCTAAGGTAGAATAGCTCATGCCGTTAGCTAAAAGTGATAGGTAGCAATGCTGGTCAAGGATAAAAAACATGAGTTGGAATAATAACAAATTCAAAGTAGGTCTGGATTTAGTTTTATTAATAGATTTATGCATATCCGATGATAGGATACCTTAGAAGTGTTGATTGGAGAAAGATTATTGACCAACCATGGCTTAGTCCTTTGTACTCCCTTTGTTATAGATGAAGGAATGGTGAATGCACTGAAATACCATGGTCTGCATCACTTTGACTTTTTCTATGATAGATACCAAATAAGAGGTAAGCTCATTTTATTGTCTTTGATTAAAGACATATTTGGCAAAATATGTCTCTGTTGTACACTATAATGAAAATTATATCCTGTGACTTGTGCCTGTAATACCAGCAACTCAAGAGGGTGAGGTAGGAGGATCAGTTGAGGAAGAATTTGAGACCAGTCTGGGCAATAGAGTGAGACCCCATGTCTACATCAAACAAAAAGAGTAGGTCTGACAATGAAGACACAAAGGATAATTCTTAATCTGAAATATACATTTTATTCGGGAGCCATGGTCACAGTTTATAATGTTTTATTAAGATGAATCTAATATTATTTTTATGAAATGAATACACAGATATTTAGAACATTCCATATTAGAATTATAAAGGACACAAAATAAATCAAAGGTGACTTCAGAGTTTTATGAGTCTTGATAATTGGTCCTGCTCCAAATCCAGAAGAAAATGTTGGATAAGTACCCTGAATTTAGCCTGAGACTAATCTAAAGGACCCAAGAATATGTCTAATCCAGACTTTTCCCTGGAAATTGATGAGGAGAAACAAAAGCAAAGTGGTGTGCATTGCAGACTTAAAGGTACAGTGTCCACAGTGGGATTTTTACAGCCATAAATATTGATGAAAGAGAGTGAGTGTCAGCAGACAGAAGCAGAAGAATGAAATAGATAATGAAAGAAAAAAGGTCTAGAGAAGAGAGCTAGAGAGAGGGGAGAAAGAAGAGTAAAAGAGCACTACTTTGATAGTTCATAACATTCGGTATCTTAGTTTCAGTCCAAGTGTGGCTCTTGTCCTTAAATTTTATGAGATGCTAGCAAATTATCTAAGAAGATCATTGTTCTTGTACAAGTTGTAGCAGCTTCATAATCCTTGTGGACACAATATTTCTAAACAAGACAATATGATTTGTTTATGTTTATACTAATTTTCATATTTTCTGTCACAGGCACTTCTATTATTCTGCATATTTTGATCCTGGCTTAGTTAGCATTCAGGAAGCATAGTTTACATTTAAAGAACCAAGGATTTGAAAGATGCCTTAAGACACCAAGAATCATGATGTAGTAATCCCCTGCAAATACAAGTCAAGGATTTTATGCTCAAGACTTTATTAGAGTGTTTATTTGCTTATTTCTTATTCTGTTCTAAAAAGAATTTGAATAGGGCTGGACTACTAGTTACATCTAAATTAGGCTAACAGTCAGTCAGTCATTATCATGTGCAAGCATTGGGCTCAACTCTAGCATACAAAAATACACAGACAGGCATTTATGATCTAGTTTGGGAGCTAGAATATACACATCAGACATGAGCCACTGTAGTGAGCAACTGGCAAATGAATGGTATAGATAATGGGTTTGGAAAAGGAAAGAGTCACTTTCAGCAAGATGGTCAAGCAAGGTGTTATTTGTTCATTCATGCAGTAAATTTTTGTTGAGCGCTATCTATAGCCAGGAGATGTTCTGACACTAGAAATGCCAAATTAAATAACACCGTGCCCTTAAGAACAAAAGAGTATTACAGAAGCAAACAATTATAACGCAATGTACTGCATGCTATCATTAAAGCATTCATATACTGCAGGACTCCATGAAAGAAAGTTTCTATTTATCCTAGAGAAGTTAGGGATGGTTTTGAAGCAGGGTGGTTTGTACTTTTTGTGGATCAGGAAGAAGTAATAAGATTATGCCAGGTAAAATAGGTCACAAAAAATAGGTTATGCTCAGCCAAAAAAAAAAAGTGTGTGTGTGTGTCTGGAGTAGACAGAGTGTAGAGGGACAGGGTGTTATAAAATTCATATTTTATTATTGTTCAGGAATAGTGAAGCCAATAGATCAAGAATTGACTGTCATTGAAGAGATAGTTTATTATAGTTCTCAAGAAGAAGGAGCACACCCTACCACACAGGGCAACACAGGGAAGATCCAGGGTGGGTCAGGAGACAGGAGTTGGGGTTGAGGTTGGAGTGTGACCCTTTGTTGTGTTTATTGTGCTTTTCATTTGTAGGAAAGAATGGAAAGGCAGGTGTTATTATTTGAATGTGTTCCCTAAACTTAATCCCCAAAGCAACAGTATTGAGATGTGGGACCTAGTAGGAAGTGTTTATGTCATGAGGGCACTACCTTCATGAATAAATTAAGGTCAATTTTTAAAGGGCTTGAGGCTGCATGTTGACTTTTGTCTTGTTCTCACCCTCTCTTGCCCTTCTACCTTCTACCACGGAATAATGCAGTACAAAGGCCTTCATCTGATGTCGGGGCCATGCTGTTGGACATCCCAGCCTTTAGAACTGTGGGCCAAACAAATGTCTTTTTTTTTTCAAATATAAATTATCTAAGGTTGGGTGCAGTGGCTCAAGCCTGTAATCCCAGGACTTTGGGAGGTCCAGGAGAGAGGACTGCCTGAGCCCAGGGGTTCAAGACCAACCTGGGCAACATGGCGAGATCTCGTCTCTACAAGAAATCAAAAAATTTGCCAGGCGTGGTGGCGCATGACTGTCATTCCAGCTACTTGAAAGGCTGAGGTGGAAGGATCGCCGGACTCCAGGTTGAGGCTGCGGTGGCCATGAGCATGCCACTGCATTCCAGCCTAGGTGAGAGAGTTAGACTCCAACTCAAAAAAATAAAAAATAAAAATAAAATAAAATAAATGATCTAGTGTCAGTTATTCTATTATAGAAGCAAAAAAAAAAAAAAAAGACAGCAGAGTAAGCAAGCTAGTAGGCTTAAAGCTGACTAGTTTGAATAATTTCTTGATTGCTGGGATTTAGGGACTGACCCTGGTTATGTATACCTCATTCTGGGGTGATTTGGGCAGGGTGACTTAGAAGTGTAAGAACTTAGCCGGGCTTGGTGGCTCAGCCTGTAATCCCGCGCCTTTGGGAGGCTGAGGTGAGTGGATTGCCTGAGCCCGCGGGTTCGAGACCCGCCTGGGCAAGCAAGACCTCATCTCTACAATAAATCAGAAAAATTAGCCGGGCG
>CAUYQG010160433.1:71-14670 GCA_963574415.1 Tarsius wallacei | reverse complement strand
CAATGAATGGTTTTGTGGATTCCTTTGGAAAGTGTATAGAGCAAAAAGAACAGAGGGCAGGGGACAGTGTCCTGGGCAGCATTGACATTTAGGGAACTAGAAATAGAAAACCTTGTAAAGAAAAGGGAAAGAGTAGACAGATATGGGAGTTGGGAGTGGGGAGCAGGAGAGAACAAATCACACACACACACACACACAGATATTTTAAGAAGGAAGTTAAACGTCCACCAACAAGGGTTGTGCCAAATTAAGTTTCATACTGCATGGCCATTAAGACAGCATCTGTTAATGAAGAGGTATAGGAATCAGGCTGACCAAGTTCTCAGTTAACAAAGTAATTTGAAGAAATAGTGTAGCCATGATTCAAATTATTGTTTCTGAAGGTTTTTATTATGGGTTAAATTTGGCAAAAAACTAACAAATATAAAAACAACAGTTATAATAAGCAAATATAAAGTTCTGTACTTAAGTCTAAAAGGCAAAGATATATCTTTCTAGGAACATATGTTCAAGATATTTAGATGATTAAAATTTTTTAAAAATGTGTGCATTGAGGTTAATACCCTGTCCTTCCTGTCTGAACTAAGTAGGGCACAATGGCCACAACTCTACCACTGGGCTCATTCCACTCTAGGTATGTTCTCCCGACATTTGTATCAACTCTGTCATTGCTGCTGTCTTGGCCTGGAATGCTCCTCCCCAGAGACCTATGTGGCTTACTTCCCTCTGGTCTCTGCTCAAATAGCTTCTCACAGGTGTCTTCTCTGACCACCTCATTCAGAATACCACCTTCTACACTTTCATGTTCTCTTCTTTGATCTACTTTTCTTTCTTTCATGGCACCATCCCTGCCTGACATTGAATTGTATTCTCACCTGTGTATTAATTGTCCCTCTTTGCTTCTAAAACATGAACTTTACGAGGGGTCATTTGGTCTGCCTCATTCATCTCCATGTCCCTGTCTCCAAGGGGCTTCATTCAAGACATTTTATGGGCATTGCTTGTAGGGTTGTAAACATCAGTAGTCAGCTGCATCAGTCCTGGGCCTTTCCTGACATCTTAAATCCTTGCTTATTCTGTATGACTTTACCCTCTCTCTTTTATCACACTTACATTATTAGCAAAACGTAATTAGGGAGAACAAATGTTATTATCCGAACAGATGGCACCAGAATGCCTTGTGGTACACGGCTGGGGGTACAATGTGAGACTTTCAAGGCAGGCCCAAGCAGCAGAAGTGTCTTGCTAAGAGTAAGACCCGAAGGAAGATTTGTTATATTTTAGGTGTGGTGGTGGTAGGTGATTGAGGTGGGAAGGATGAGGAGGAGAAAGAGGTGGCAAGAGGGAAATGGAAAGAGGTTGAGGTGCGGGGGAGTCAGCGGGGTGCCAGACTGGGGTGACCAGATGACGTTTTGGAACCAAATGCCTCTTCAGTGTAGCTTTATTTGTCCACAATATATTGTGAGCACGGATGTTACTATATACCACCACAGAAACAGGAGATCAAAAGGCAGAATACTCCATGATGCTATAAGCTCTTGAAAATTTGTAGAAATCTTGGCTAGTGTTTCAAATATTATATCCTGGGAGATTTGGGGGTTCAAGACAACACCTTGAGATCCTGAGAAGGCAGGGAGGACCTGCTGACACCTGGCCTATAAAAGACAGCTAAGTTAAGGATTCTGCAGGTAGGACAGAGGAAACTACAACTCTTGGGTTTTTTTTTTACACCACTCTGTTTCTTATCCTTATATCCAGCCAATCCTTATACCCTTCTGGTCTGGAATACGAAGAATTCAGGTCTCAGTAGTGTTATTTGAAGTGGTTATGATAATAGAATGTGCGCTGGACACTGGATTTGAATCTTACCTCACCATTCCTTAGCTGTATGATCATGGGTATGCTACTTAACCTCTCTATGCTTCGCTTGTCTCATCTGCACAATGGGAATGGTATTTCTTAGGGTTGCTGGGAATAGTCAAGCTTAGACATAATTAGCACCATGTAAGTTTTTGCTTCTATTATTATTATTATTCAGATAGATCAGAGAGAGGTTGAGACGTCACACATAATATGGCTAGCCCATGAAAACTGAATGTAGTGACCAAATTGGCAATATAATTCTAGTCTCTTGAATTCATTCTTCTCTTTTGAAAGGTTATCCAGAAAAAGAAGAAAGAAATATTTATAAGCTCAGACACTGCCCCTCACCATTTCAGTAAGATACTAATTATTTCAAATTTGTCTAAAATCTGAGGCTGAAGTACTTTTAAAAAATAGGGACATTTTCTTCCTTCTCATTCTTCTGGGAGAAGTTTCACAGCTGAACATGAATTCCCCAACCCCAGAAAACTCGTGTGGAAGATTTGTGCAAGCCACTGCTGAGCGAGCTCTGGGAAATTAATGCCGAATTTGGTCACAGCAATCTCAGAGGACAGAGCTCTGGACAAGATGTTCCACATTTGTGCTTGTAACCTTGGAGATAGCAAGAGATTGTAGAGGTTTCATGAACTCTGAAACTTTGCTTATGAGTTGCAAGAAAAATGATGTGTCTTCTAGTGGTTATTTGAACAGAAGAGGATGTCCGGCATGCAGAGGAAGAGATCGCCATTGCTGGCCCTTCCACTTCTGGCCGGGACCCAATGAAGGACACAGGAGATGGTGACAGCCTTGTCAGCCCAGTCTCTCTTCCCTCTGGCAGAGAAAGGGGCTGCATGCATAGTCACATCCTGGAACCCCCAGGAGACTTTTTGAGCACACAGAAGAGAGGTTTGTTCATACAGCTATTAGAAAGACAACCTTGTATATAGTTAGGAGGTTACATGCCCCGGGGAGGATGCTCACAACTTGACCTAAAGAAGTGGTTGGCAGGGTGTCTGGGCTGTGTGTCTGCGGTCTGGTTGGATAGAACCAGAGAAATACAGAGTGATCTTTTAACACTCCAAGAAGAGCAAACTGACCCAAGACTTGGCTCATTTACACCAGACAAGAGATTCTGCTGCTGGGATTGAGGAGTAGAGGTTTTCATCAGGAGCAGGAAGTAGAAGGGAAAGGCAGAGAGTGCATGTTCAACTGGAGAATTCACACTAAGTTACAGCTGAGGGCAACTGGGTGTCGCTTTTCCTGTGCCGCTGGTGCTGTGGCAAGCAGGTTCAGGTTGACAAGCAGGTGCATGCGAGTGCTCCCATGTAAGTAATGAAGAGGACATCTGTGGAAAATATTTTTTGGGGTATAAGTTTGTATGAAGGCATTTGTTATTCTCAGGGTTTTAGTTACCCTAGTACCTTTCCAGGCTTAATTCCTGTTACTTTAAGGCTCTCTCTGGCAACTCTCAGGACAACCTGGATCTAAGGGAAAAAGTGTCTGGAAACAGCAGCTGATTCTGGTCCACTTCCTCCTTCTTCATTTGGTCCTGGAAGACTGAAAGGGGCTGTAAGAGGTCCCCCTTATCAGAGCTCCCCAAGGAGCAATCCAGGGGAGTTTTCTCTTTCTTACCCCTTGAGTCCCCAGAGAAGATCTGAAGATCTTCCTATCACTGTCCATGTGAAATTCAAAAACAGGGATGGCCTCCTGGCACCTGCATGCCTTCAGCTCTGCCTTGTGACCTCTAGTTAGGCATCCTGTGTAACCTCATCAGAGTGTCCTTGAACCTCTAGTCGTCAGGCAAGGTCATCTGCCTGTGGTCCCTAAGGTTCTCTAAGACTTCTTTTCTATTAGGATCCTTTGCTTTTTCTCTCATAGAAGGATGCAAGTGAAACGGAACTCAATTCTTGTCCCCAAGAAATGCACAATGAAAGTGGGACAAATGCAGCCAATAAAAGACATATGAACCCATTAAGAAGAAAATATAAACAATTTCTTGGTGATTAAATATTCATTGTTCCTCCCAACTATTGGATTGTGTTGGATATCTGTTTTCTTCTTCTTTTTTTTTTTTCAGTGAGTATCTCTATATCTAATTCCAAAAGAGATAATCGCTCAAAAGTTATGAACAGATTTTAACTAGTCTGTAGTATAAAGTGAGTTTATACAGTTATAGGCATTTCTGCTTCACAAATGCCAAAGAAAATAGCATTTGAAACCACATTTTGTTGTGTGACTATAGCCTGCTAAATTTTCACCCCTGAAAGTTCTCAGTATATTAAAGTGCTCCGGATAATTCCTAAATGCATTAATTTCCTACCGGGATAACTTGTCTGTTTTAAAATAATGTAGTGTTGCATTGACAAAATGCTCATACAAAACGATTCATATTCTCCTCTACTTGGTAGCCGATAGTCACAGTCTTAGAATTCTTGCTAAGAATTTTTACACCTTTCTAAAGTATCTATCATCAAAAATATATTAATACACATTAATTCAGCCATCATTAAAAATAAATTTCTGAATTGATTCAATAATCAGCACCAACATTCCAGGCACATCCTCTGTTTGTGCAGAAGGATACTTCATGCCTGGTCATACATGGCTAGGGAGAGGCATGCTTTGTGGGGTGTTCTAGCATCTCCTTTATATTGTCTTTGTCCTAAAAATCTTTATCAATCTGGGGAAAGATGCCAGATTTTTTATAACTGCTGTTAAAAAAAATTTCCCAGGATTGAGAGTGGGGGTCGTGACCAGTCCTTATAATACCTCAGTATGAGCCTGCAATACCTCAGTATGAATTAAGAACGTCTTTGAACTGAAAGCAGCCTGGAGATCATTTACCACACACTCTGCACTTAACAGATGAGGAACCTGAAACCCAGAGGAATTCTGTCCAAGAAGAGCAAACTGACCCAAGACTTGGCTCATTTACACCAGACAAGAGATTCTGATTCATCATCTGAAACCCAGATGATGAAACCAGCAATTAGTAATCAAGCTGGGCACACACTCAAGATTTCTAGGCCCTTCCCCTAGGTTTCCACTTCTGTGTGCTTTCTTCTGGGGCTATGCTGGCTGTGTTCAGCCTTGTCTGTGTCAGCTGGTGGCTCAGTGTAAGGCTTTCTGGGGGCACTAATGTGGCACCTTGATAGGAGGGGCAAGGATGTGTCCTGGGTGCCTGTATGTGCATGTGTGCTTGCTTGTTTGAGGGGTGGCAGATGAGGTCACATGTGAGGGGAGGCCCGAAGACAGCAGTGGAAGTTTAGAGTGGGGCTGGTGGGAATCAGAGTTCAACATGTTGCTGCAAAAAGACAGCTGAAAGGGGATTCCTTAGAGGATGGGCTGCACAAGCCAGAGTCTGGTCTGGGGCTCAGGGGCTCACCTTATTCATACATCCTCATCAGATGAGTTATGGAATGCCTGCTTTGTTCACAGCTCTAAAGGCAAGTTCTTATTTACAACAGACCTCTTAGGGGTCTTTAGCGATCGTGAGCATGCTTGTCTCTGTTCTTCTCACAAGTGAATAGGAAGCAAAATCCTTCATTGTGAAGAAATTACTACAGCCTTAAAGATGAGCAATTTATCCCTTCTCCCTGGTGAAAATGGCCCCTTGGAGAAAGCCCTTGGAGCTACTGAGGCATTGGGGAACCAGGGAGCCAGTTTATTTCCCTTATTGATTGTGTTTGCTAAATTCCTGTCCCTAATGAGCTAATAGACCTTGAATGCACAAAAACTCCATTTATTTCCTTTGATAGGTTTACATATTTATAGAAAAACAAACCCCTTTGGAGCACTGAAAGAACAAAGTCATGCAGATGCTTAAAATCTTTTAATTATGACAGAAACAATTTTTTTTATTTTGAATCTGTAAAACAAAATTAAGTGGAAAACTCAAAGCTCATGCATGACAAACATATTTCCCAAACCGACTGAGTCCTTTTGGGTCTCAGAGACTATTTTACCAGTGTTTTTAATTCATAGACTTTGAAATACTGATCCAAGTAATTTCTCTTTCAAAGGCATCAGATTTACACCATTTGGGTTTTGTTTATTTATTTATTTATTTATTTTTAACTTTTAAATTTTTTATTTTAAAGATGTGGGGTACAATTCAGGGTTAGTTATACAAATGTTCTTTATGCAGGTATCCTTGTTGATAAGGTCATCATCTGGGTTTTAAATAACAACGGAAGTCTCTTAAATTTAAAAATTATTACTTAGGGATCATAAACAAAAGTTTCTTGAACACCAAGAAATACATCTAATCAGATAAGGAAATTTATTTCAACAATCTAAGTTATAGTTTCATTCTCAAGTTAGCAAACATAAGCAGTCTTTGGTAGAAAATACAAAAGTCTGTTGCGATGAAATTGATATGAGATTTGTTGCACTCAAACTTCGTTTTGGTTCTTAATAGATTTGAAATTAGGCAGAAAGAAATAAACATGTATTTTTTTCATGACTCCAGAAGGATTTGTTTGGAGTTTCATATCAGATCTTATTAGGTACATTTAATTATTTTAAGTTCTTAATTTTATAACTAGAAATATGCTAATTTGGTTCCTTAAAGTTGCTCCATGTTAACTTGGAGAATAAGTCTATGTGTGTCTCAGACTTCAGGGTAGTTAATATCTTAAAAGACAGAAACAAAAATAAAGAAACTCAACAATGTTTTCAGGTCTCAAGCTTATTGAAAAGAAGATAGTGCTCTGAGTTTGTTTGCTGAATATTGAGATTTTTCTGCTCCTTGTTCTTTTTATACTCCACAATCTGTTGATACCCTGGCAGCTAAGCAATATCTTTAGAAGAGAAAAATCAAACTATCCTGTATAAACTATTTGAAAAACTGTTTTTCAAATTAAAAAAAGAGAAATATTCTTTTTTAAAAAGCCAACTTCTGAAATATTAAAAGATGAAATCAAAGAAAATATTTGATTTCAGAATTCTGTTTCTACATTTTAACCTGTTTTTTACTGAGAGAGTGGATTGCCATCCAAATTACTTCATTTCCCATTCTTGCCTTATGCCAGAAAGCAGCCAACATTTAGTCTGTACCTAGTTAAACTAGTTTTCTTCTCTATTTTGCAGGAGCTAAGACCCAGTGCTGACACTGAAAAAATTTCAAACATTTTTTTCCAATTAAATTCATGATATCATAAAGCATAATCGGCAGTAGTTGAAATGATACATTTATAAGTGCAGCTGCATTGTGCATATTACTCTAAAAGACAACAGTGCACTAGTGCACGGCTATAAACTCAGGCATGACTATGATAGCACAGGGAGTATTTTTGTTTTTGTCTACTCTGTACTTCCAGAAGGAACAGCCTGTACATTGAGCTCACTGCTAATTTACTGGGCTCACAGATTTATTACTTATTCATCCAACACGTTCCACAAAGACTTTTCAAACACCTGTTACGTGTCAAGCATCTTGTTCTACACTGGGGACACCTTGATGGAAAAACACAAAGGCTCCCTCAAGGAACAGCCTGGAGACGGAGCTTCAGTGTGTGTTTCTTTGGGAAAGAACTGGGAACTATGGTATCCTCACCTGTTTCAGAAGGAGAACCATCTGTTACTTGTTTGTAGATCAGTTGTGGCACTGATGAATACCATACCCATATCACTTATTCTATGGTTGTAGAACTACAGAAAAGAAAAAAAAAACCCAAGATTTTAATTTTACTTTTCTAAGAGTCGTAGGCAAACCTGGAAGCAGTAGTACTGGGGCTCCCAGCGTGAAAAATGAAACTCCTGTGGGGAATAAGGAAAAGATTGTCACATGAGGTATAAAGAAAACGACAGAGTACCAGTCCCCAACCTTTCTTTTGAATCCAGATGGACGTTGACAATAATGGGAGTCAGTACGGAAGCTCTCCCAGAGATGACAGGGGAGCAATGCCTGGTGCTGTTGATACATGTTGGAAGGAAGTCTCCACTCTCTGCCTCAAAGGAGCAGGAAGGGAATAATAAATAAAATTGTTGAATGCCTGTATGCTAAGCATGTGCCCTTCTGCCTGGGTATTTATAGCTGGTAACTCCTGGGCATTTGGATAGATGGTTCCACACAGACCAGTTCATTATTTCCATCCAATGTTTTCTGATCTTAGTATAGGGCCTGGCACCTAGTAGGTGATTAACGAATATGGGCTGAAGGAATTAGTTGCTCTATTACCACTTTGCTATGTGATGTGGAACAGAAAAAGATAAAATCCTTCATTTACTCATTAAGACATTAGTGGGATCAGGTTTGTTAATGTCTAAAGGTGGAGACACCACTTTGATTTGAAAAAATACACATGATTTGTTTGTTCCCTGGCATGGTTTCCTTTCTTCTGAACTTACAGAAGTCTGGGAGCTTCCACATGTGTGAAACAAGTCTGTGTTGATCTATGGCCAACTCCATACCTTGGTATTCTCCCTCCTGCTTCCTCATTATCCCCCAAGTCAAATAATCTTGGAGAAAAGAGCTCAGGATAAAGTTGCAAGAGTCCTACTGTCCCTAGCAATAAAGGAGAACTGAATTTAGGCTTGCTTTTTATCATGCCCCATGTATCCTACAGAATAGATTCTTCCCAAGCTACACAGTTGACTTCCACATTTCTTTCCATTGATGAAACTGCATCTGTACACCTGCACCTAATTGTAATTCTAATCACACTTCTGTGTGATCTAGATGAATAGAGAAACATAGATTTTCTTATTTTGAAACTTTTTTTATAACGCAAAGGGGAACCCCTCCAAAACTGGAATTTATTTATAAAAACTGTGTATTCTTACACGTTTAAACTTTAGTCAGCTTCAAAGTACTCTCTGTTTGGTGCAATATACCTATTGAGATGATTTTTCCACTATTCAAAACAGTTTCGGAACTCATCAATGTCGGTAACTTTGAGTGCTTCTGCCATTTTTCATTTCACCGCTTCCACATTAACAAGACGTTTCCCTCTGAGGACTTTTCTCATTCGGAGAAACAAACAAACAAAGAGTCACCTGGGGCGAGATCGGCTGAATAGGGAAGGCGGGGCACAGGGAGTCATACTGTTTTTGGTCAAAAACTGCTGCCCGCTCAGCACAGTGTGGGGCAGGTGTGCTCGTAAATTGCCAACCGTGAAACGGGCAAACGTTGAAAGAATCTCCAAAAGAAAAATTCACTGAAGCCCAACTCAGCCTCTCACAACAACACCAGCTGGTACGCTGATGTCATGGGTTCCTAGAACACTTACCCAGTGAGGGAAGCCTGTACTACAAGGGACCCGCCCTGCAAAAGATAATTCTGGGATTATTTGCCTCCCTCCCCTTAAGAAAGTAAAGACAGCGAAACAATGATTCTGGTATACCAACTTTTCGTTTCCACAGCTGTCAATACGTGGTTCATCTTTTTCATCTATACCTCTATCCACTCCCCTATGCCTAAGATTCTTTTGACAAAAACCTACATATCGTATAGTTTAAGCTCTACATATTTTAGTAATGTATTACTAATGACAAGGACTTGAAAGAGAGTGTCATTAAAAGTTATAATTCATTAATGTCATCAAACATCTACTTGGTATTTACATTTCTTCAGTAGACTATTTTTTATATTTTATATATTTGAACAGAATTGAGATCAGTTTCATACGTAGATATTGTTGATATATCTCTTCATTTTCGTCAGTTAGGTTCCCCCTTCATCTCTGTTTGCTTACACATTTTTTTTCTTTTTTTTCTTATTATTTTGTTTCAATTTTCTCTTGGTCTCCAAAAAAAAAGTTCTTTAATTGAGGTTACTAGGCCATTTGCCCTGTAAAGCGTTTCCAGGGTCTATCTGTGTATTTGTGAACTTTGTGCTTATGGTAGCATGAAATATATTCTCTGGTCCCTCATATCATCTGTAAATTAGATTTGGAGGCTTGATCAGACTCAGGCTTGATGTTTTTTGAAAAAATAAGATTTCATCCTAGGTTTTGGGGTTTCCTCTTCTTAGGAGTTATAAAATTCTGGGCTGTATTGTTTCCTATCGGACCACTAGCTGTTGATGAGTTTTGTCTAGATCTAATACTTTCTTAGAAATTTCAAAATGGTAAAATTCTAATTTTTTATTTATTCTTCACTTATTAGCTAGAAAACTTCTATAAAGTAAAACTTTTCCCTATTGATCCCTGAAGTACAGATTGCATAGAAAAAGCAAGAAGTGTTTTTTCTCTTGATTTGCCTATTTTGGAAATAATGAGTGGCTCCTACTTATATTCGAAAGATAAATAGTGCATTTTATTTATTTATTTATTTTTGAGTTGGAGTCTCACTGTCGCCCAGACTGGAGTGCAGTGGCCGCTCCCGGCCACCGCAGCCTCGACCTGCTGGGCTCCGGCGATCCTTCCACCTCAGCCTTCCAAGTAGCTGGAACTACAGGCACACGCTACCATGCCTGGCTAATTTTTTTGATTTCTTGTAGAGATGAGGTCTGGCCAAGTTGCCCAGGCAGGTCTCGAACCCGTGGGCTCAGGCAATCCACTCACCTCAGCCTCCCAAAGCGCAGGATTGCAGGCTGAGCCACCAAGCCCGGCTGTTACCTTTCAAGAACAGATTAAGCTAAAAAGTTTGAAGGTCTTCAGAAACATTTTAAACTCATGTATTTGCTGGAATAGGTGATAGATCTTAAGTCATGTTTTCCATAAGAGACACACTGAGCGTACTCAGGCTGACGTGGGTACAGGGACATTTCCATCAACGCGCTCTTCCCCTCCTCAGACGCCCCAGGAGGGTTTTTAAGCACAGAACGTGCCATTCAGAGACAGGACCACTCTTCTCAGCAACTCGTTCTAGCCACCAAATTACACTTCCTGCCAAAATCGACTGAGAGCCTACCTTACTCAAAACACACAACACACCAAGAGGAGTCTCTGTCCCCAAGGAAACAGCAGGCAATTTCTCTACCCAGTGATAAGGGCCAGAGGAGCTCTGAGGAGCAACACCTAACTCAGCCTAGAGGAGGTCAGGGAGGCTTCAAGGTGGAAATGACATCTGACCAGAACCTTGCGGCTTTCAGGTTCAACCATCAGTCTACCATGTGTCGACTGTCCGGCCTCCCTTCAGTGCCTTCCATCACAGCCTGCCTTCTCGCCTGCAGCATGAATTCCTCAAGCGCAAGGGAGTTGACGACTTTGTGCTTTTGCCACAACACCCAGTTCAGCAGCTGCAGCCAACTGACCAACCTCCAGTCTAACACTCTCACCGCCAGGTGGCTGAGCCTGGCTGGGGAAAACTACATAGGAGCCAGGCATCCTGCCAGGATTCCAGCCTGACTATGAAGCATGTGCAGGAATCCACAGGGTATTGCCCGGGGAAGTAGTTCTCTGTGAAGCCACACCTGAGAGATGCTTCATGCTCTTCCTTACATGTCACTGTGCCAGACAGAGGTGGGACAAGCAACTTAAAACTAACCACAGCCAGGTACAGTAGCTCATATCTGTAATTCCAGCACTTTGGGAGGACAAGGCTGGATAATCACTTGAGCCCAGGAGTTTGAGATCAGACTGGGCAACATAGCGAGACCTCATCTCTACAAAAAAATTAATGATAATAATCGAACAATTAGCCAGATGTGGTGGTGCACACCTGTAGTCCCAGCTACTCGGGAGACTGAGGCTGACAAATCACTTGAGCCCAGGAGGTCGAGGCTGTGGTGAGTCATAATGCCCCCACTTCACTCCAGCCTGGGTGAGAGAGTGAGACCCTGACTCAAAAATAATAATAATAAATATAATAAAAATAATCAGAAAAGCTGTTCCCACCTCAGAAATCCCACCGCAGCCTGGCAGCCCATTCAGCACCTTCCTTCCCAAACCAGGGCCTCCAGGACACAGGGCACCAGGACACAACTGCTCTGGAAAATTCTAGGTGGATGAGCTCCTTTCGCTCCTCAGTTCTAGAGTCCGCAGATACTTCCTACAATTTCTCTCAGATCTGTACCTTTCTGTTCACTTCCACCACCATGACTCCAGTTCAGGCCTCCCCCATCTTGGTCCTCATTCTCTCCAAGCTCCACCCCATCTCACACCACGGCTGTCACCCTATTCCACCA
Source organism: Tarsius wallacei (assembly GCA_963574415.1). Classification (NCBI taxonomy): domain Eukaryota; kingdom Metazoa; phylum Chordata; class Mammalia; order Primates; family Tarsiidae; genus Tarsius; species Tarsius wallacei. The sequence continues at coordinate 2,735 of CAUYQG010160433.1, read as the reverse complement.
TGAGCCATGGTTCCTCCTTCTGTGGTTTAACTGTGTCTGCCACTTAGCCTGGCATTCAAAGGTGTCAATAATCTAGCCTTTTCCCCTCACCCGAACCCTCCTTCTAGCCGCTCTTGTTTCTCCAACATGTCCTGCATGGACTCCCCTTGGCATCTTCCTTCCTGTTACTCCTCCCCTAGGTCTGCCCTCCTCTCAGCCCCTGTCCCCCACAAGCCCTATCGAGGCTTGGCAAATCTGGCCCAGCAAGAAAAGCTCACATCAAATCCTGCACCTCCATGAAGTCATTCTGAAGAGTCCTAGCGTGGAGGAAGCCCACTACCCTGAATTCTCCTGCGTAGCACTGGTCACATACACCACCTCCTATCAGAGCTGTTTGTGAGCATCCCTGGTGTTCCTGCCCAAGCAGCTGTGGGTGTTGTCACTCTACCTGAAGAAAGCCCTAGGGGGCGGTGGTAAGAGGGTAGGCTTTGAAACTAGGCTTATCTGGGCTCTAGTAGGGCTGTATCTATACCCCTTAAGGAAGTGATGTAATCTCTATGACCTTCCTTTCCACATCTAAAAACAGACTTGGTATCTACCTTACCTGGCTTTTGTCAGACTTAGACAAAATACATGTAATCCACAATAAAGGATTACTATCATCATAACACTAATCAATCCAAGATATTTCTTGGGGTGATTATAAGAAACATATTTCATGCATATGAGACAACTTTGTAGACTATAAAAGTATTACATTAATTGGGCGAGACTTGGAGTACATTTTTGTTCTTACATGAAATGACCAATATAGACCTCAAAGATGCCCCACTGATTACCAGAAAGTACATGCTCCAAGACCAAGGCACTCTGGCTTTCAGAATATCTGTGCTCAAAACTGTTAGAATGAATGTACTTAAAAGGCAACCAATAAAACTGGTTAAATTCTATGACTAAAATAAGGCTTTGGTCCATGTGGTACCAAACACGAGTTCAACCTAACATCTCTAACTTCGCTTTTGTTTGTATCTTGTACACAAAGCATTACTTTTCCCACGGCTCAAGCCCTGAGAAGTGCTACCAAAGACATGAGCAAATGGGGCAGGGTGCCAGCATAAATCATAGCCACCTAGGGCATCTTCCCAGCCCCACATGCAATCATCCTCTGATATCCAGACAAGACTTCCCGCCCCTTACTCTGCCTGGGCCAGTCAGGAAAAAGCAAACCCCACTGCAGAGCTGCTTACTCTGGCCACCAGGGGGTCCCACAGCACTAGCTAGAGTGCTAGGACACACCCCCCTTCCCACTACAAGTCACGGATCTTAAATATTTCCTGGGGCGCCTAACAGCAGCCTGCCCAGCTTTCCAGTCAACAGGACTGCCTGAAAACCCTGGAGCTGGCTGCTGGCTAACGCTGTGAGGCGTCAGTGCATGCCAAACAGCGTGCATTTCACAAGGGGTGTGAGTCACTTGGGCCCCACAGAGTCGAATCTCTGTGTGCCTGAGCCCTCCCCAGCCACATTCCAACCTCATCAATGAACAAAGAGTATTTGTGGCTTAAATAACTGTTTCCCTTCGATACAGCACCCAGAATCTCTACCCAGAACACCACTTGTTCTCAAGCTTTAATGGAGAAGAGGGAAATACCTGGCAGGCCACAGCCCATGATGGGCAGGGCAGGTCATGTCTTGCAGAGTTTACCCCCAACATCATACATTGGGATTCAGACAAGCTGGTGTTCTGTTCTGGTCTGATGACTTAACTCAAGGTACAAGAACTCAAGGTTCCTCCTCCTTGGAAGAGACCCACAGCAGGAACTGGGAAATCAGGTTCCCTGATGACCAGACAATGATAAAGGAAAGCTATAATGTTGTTTTTTTCTATCAGCCACCCCAACTCATGATACAGGCAGACCCACAGTCTTTTGGGGTTTTTTGTTTGTTTGAGCTGGAGTCTCACTCCATCGCCCAGACTGGAGTGCAGTGGCCACTCCCGGCCACCGCAGCCTTGACCTGCTGGGTTCCGGCGATCCTTCCGCCTCAGCCTTCCAAGTAGCTGGAACTACAGGCGCGCGCTACCACGCCCGGCTAATTTTTTGATTTATTGTAGAGATGAGGTCTTGCCAAGTTGCCCAGGAGGGTCTCGAACCCACGGGCTCAGGCAATCCACTCACCTCAGCCTCCCAAGGCGCAGGATTACAGGCTGAACCACCTAGCCCGGCTTCTTTTGTTTTTTTAATTGGAAGTCTCACAGTGACATCCAGGCTGGAGTGCAGTGGCATATTCCCAGCTCACTGCAGCCTCAACCTCCTGGGCACAAGCAATCCTCCCACCTCAATCTTCCAAGTAGCTGGGACTACAGGCACGTGCTGCCATGCCCTGCTAATTTTTCTTTTTTTTTTTTTTTTTTTGAGAGATGAGTGCTCATTACATTGCCCAGGCTGGTCTCAAACTTCTGGACTCAAGCAATCCTCCTGCCTTGGCTTACAAAGTGGTGGGATTACAGGCATGAGCCCTGGTCCAGACCCACAATCTTATAACTGATTTTCATTCGGTTGTATTTCTTTTGGGGATGCTTATTAAAAGATGATATATTCAGGAAAATCTTTTTTTTATTATTCAATACTTTTTATTATGATATTGTGGGGTACAGTTAAGGGTTAGGTAAACAAATATGCTTCGTTC
>CAUYQG010160432.1:0-13453 GCA_963574415.1 Tarsius wallacei | reverse complement strand
TATATGTGATATTTTGATACATGTATACAATGTGTAATGGGATAAGTCAGGGTAACTGGGATAGCCATCATCTCATATTTATCTTTGTATTGGAAACATTCCAATTCTTTTCTAGTTATTTTGAAATATACAATAAACTATTGTTAACTATAATTTCAAAAGTAGTTATCTCTGAACTGTGAGAAGCAAAGATTTTTCTCACTTTCTCTTTTTATAATTTCTGTATTTTCCGTAATTAATACATCAGCATGTATTATAATGATAATGAAAAAATACACTGCATGTCATTTTTATTTGGAAAATATGAAAATGAAAACAAAACCTATGACCTCACCATTCAGACTCAACCATTGTTTCATTTTGACTGAATGTAATGTTTCTGAGAGAGACTTAATTGAGAAGAAACAGCATCCAGAAGCATGCTCCACCTGTAGGTGACTGGACTTCCCGGCCTGGCTGAGTCGTGTTTAATCCACATTCCTCGAGGGCCAGGGAGGGGTTGGAGACTCTCCTTGCAGCTTAACCCACAATGCCCCCCTCCACCTCATGCATCTTTTACATTTTCTCTAATCCTCTCAAAAGCCCAGTAAGATGGGAATATTATTATAATTCCCATTTCAGAGATGATGAAACTAGGAAACCCTTTCTCTGTGAGGGCAGGTACCGTCTCATGTCCCCACACAAAGCATCTTTTTTATGAGAGCCTTAGTGGGCAAGAGCACGAACTTCTGTCAGACAGAAATAATTAAGTTCCGGGCCAGGCACTTTCACTCTCTGGGAATGTCTCCATGGGCAAGGAGTTAAACTGAACTTCCATTTCCTATAAAATAATGTCGGGTCGGGCGTGCTGGCTCACGGCCTGCAATCCCAGCACTTTGTGAGGCTGAGCTCGAGCCCAGGAGTTTGAGACCAGCCTGGGCAACATAGAGAAACTCCGTCTCTTAAAAAAAAAAAAAAAATCAAAAGATGGGTCAGGTGTTGGTGTGCACCTGCAGTCGCCACCGATTGGGAGGCTGAAGCGGGAGGATAGCTTGAGCCCCGGAGGTCGAGGCGGCAGTGAGCCGTGTCTCTTCCACTGCACTCCAGCCTGGGCGACAAAGTGAGACCCCTGACTCTAAATTGATCGACTAATTAGTAAGTCACGTGTAAACGGTCGTTTTCCGTCAAGGCCGAAGCACGCTGCTGGGTGAGGGCCAGCGGCGGCCAGAGGCCCGGCTGAGACCGCCGCGCAGATGGGTCGGGCGCGGCCCTCGCTCCCCGGGCTCGGCGGGCCCGCGTCTCCCCCGGGCGGGGCCTCCTCGCGCAGCGCCGGAGCTCTGCCTTGGGCTGGCGCACAGCGCCCCCAGCCGTCCGCCGGCCCCGCCGCCACGCCCGTCTTCCCGGGCGGGGGGCGCCTGCCGGTGGGGGGCGGGCGGGGATGCCGGCCGCCGCCGCCTCGGCCTTCTCCTCCCCAGCAGTCCGGGCTCCGCGTTCCTTTTGCCTTCCAGGTGGCTGGAGGCCACGCTCCCCTCTGTCCCCGAAGGGCCTCTTCCCTCGTCCCAGGTGGAGCCTCCTCCTTGCGGACCCAGCAGCTGGGCCCCCTTCCTCTGGGGCTGACCGTCAGGGGTCGGGACCTGACTGTTCCCTGGGACTCCTTGCCGGGCAGGCGGGGCTCTCCAGGCCTCAGACCCAGTCGGGGCGCAGGCTGGGAACACGGCCCTCCCGCTGGCGAGCAGGCAGCGCCCGCGTTCTCTGGGATTTGGAGCAGCCTGCCAGTTAGCTTGTACTCTGCCCACACACCCGGGACTGAAAAGGAAGCAGGCCGGCCTGAGCAAAATTAGACAATGGGCTCCCAGAACACCAAGGGCGAGGGCGGCGGGAGCACCTGCTGTTCTCTCACCCCTCCGGGCTGAAATTGGGCATGGAGGTGGAGAAAGGGGGGCTTGCGGGGAGGGGGTCGAGCTATGCATGGGCCGCAGGAAGCTCTTCCTTCACATCCCAGGCGGGACTCGCAGGGGCAGCCCAGAGGAGGGGGTGGGGCGAGGGCCAAGCCCTGCCACTGGCATCTCTCCAGGCCCACAGAGTGTGGGTGGCACACCTTGCTGTTCTGCCTGGAGGAGTGCCTTCGGGACAGAGCTGTGGCTTCTCCTTTGTGTCCCGCACAGTATCCCATACGGTGCTGGCCACTCAGAGCCCGCATGTGCCACTGTCTGGAAGGCTGTCTGGTGCAGTGGTTGAGGGTGAAGGTTTCTGGGGAGGGGCTTTTGTCTCACGCACTCTGTAACCTCAGCTACTTGTCTTCTCCGTTGAGGTTTCTTCCTCTAAAAATCAGGGAGAATAAAAAATGTCTAACTCATAAGGTACCTTGTGAGGATTTTTTTAAAAACCCCGAAATGTTGACTCCGTCTCGTATCTGTTTATAGAACTCCTGGACTCTCTTATGAGATGAAGACAAATTTAAGCCTTGCAGAGGAAATATTTTATCTCTGAGGTTAACCAAAGCACCGGGGCTAAGAAAAGAAAGAGACGAAACGGGAACGAAGTGAACGTAAGACCTCCCAGCTGCCGCACACCCGGGCCAGGAGCCTTCTGTGGGTTTCCTCTTTTTACAGGGCTGGTAACTTTTCTGGAAGAGCAGGCAGCTAAAAGACAGACAGCTTGCTGGCACATTGGAGAAACAAAAGAAATGTTCAAGACTGGAACGCCTGCTGTGTCAAGACACCTAATTAGAAAACAACGTCACAGTGAATTAGGAGTGCCAGTCTCCAGCTCTGCCAGGAAAGCTAAAATAAATGTGCCACCAGAGGAATCACAAAGCAAAGTCTGTCGTCGTCCTGGTGATTCGGGTGATTGGAGGCACAAGTCAGAGGTCTGACAGGGGATGGGTTATGTGCTATGTTTTGGTGTCATGCTGAAGGGCAGTGCTTCCGGATTACGGAGAGGATCCCACTGCAAGCAGACATCTTCGTGTCAATTGAACCTGTCTAGTTATAATGAGGAAACATTAAGGTAACTCAAACCACCAGAGAAAAATACTCTGACAATGAATAAGCAACAACAGAATCTTAGATTTCTATAGAGATTCTTTCTTTCGACTCACTGAGATGTTTTACAAGGGAGAATTATAGATCATCATCACCTTCCACTTGGGGACTCAGAAAGACAGTCATTACAAAGATAGTCAGTGTTGGTATCATTCATTCATTCCATCTCTCACTTATTTTTCCGTTCACTCAGTCACACAGATGAGTGCCATGTCACAATGGATGATGTAAAATGCCTACTAAGAAACGATACATTCGCTTAAGGGACAATGCCTTTTAGGGAAAAACTCAGTGGCGAAGACTGGAGTTATGAAAATAACTATAAAACATGTTTGGGCTAGGCTGGTGTGCTAAGAAGTTTGACATTTATTGTGAAAGTGATAATGGAACCATCAAAGGATTTTGAGCCCAGAACTGGGTATTCTAGGCGTGAGTGGTGTGTCAGGAGGAGCTGAGGGAAGAAGGCCAGTTAGGAGGTGAGTGCTCTCAAACTTCATGAAGTCACCCCTCACCCATTTCTTCCTCCCCCACCCACGACATCCAAATGTTCCTTCCAGCTCTTGGTTGAAACTTTTCATTCGCTTGTTACTAACAAACTTCTAATGGCCAAAGTCCACAGAATACGTTATCAGTTTTAGTTTTGAGATCTCTCCGTTTTACTTACATGGTTAGACATGGACTCTGTCTGGACACTTTTCTCTGAAATGCAAACTCTCTGGCTGCTACTACTCTGACTCAGGCTTTTTAACCTTCCCATGGAAAAATACTAGTGTTCTTAAGACCCATACTTACCTCACCGTTAATCTGAAACACTCCCGGCAAAATGTCTTGCTTATTTGCAACTTCTACAGCTAACCTCCCTCCTGCATAGAAAATCTATTATTATTATTTTCTATTTTTGAATTGGAGTCTCAGTCCGTCGTCCAGGCCGGAGTGCAGTGGCACACTCACGGCCACCCCAGCGCCTACCTGCTGGGCTCTGGTGATCCTTCTGCCTCAGCCTTTTAAGTAGCTGGAACTACAGGCACACGCACTACCATGCCTGGCTAATTTTTTGATTTATTGTAGAGACGAAGTCTTACCAAGTTGCCAGGGCTGGTCTTGAACCCGCAGGCTCAGGCAATCCACTCACCTCGGCCTCCCAAAGTGCTGGAATTACAGGCTGAGCCACCGAGCCCAGCCAAAATCTATTATTAAACAGAGCCTGCAAATGGGGGATTCTCTGGGGGAAATTGTATCACTACATTGTGTGTCAGTATAATATTACAATTAACCCATCTTGATCTATTTTAGATAAATAATGTCTTCTTTCCCTTAATCCTTGTCATAACTGTGCTGGGTCTATTTTTGTCCACAACCAGATTAGTGGGATTGAGCAACTGAGATAAGATGCAAAAGAGACCGTCTGGGTGACTTTTTTTTTTAAAGCGCCTTTTAAAGCACATTTTCTGGGCAACCTCTTCGGGTCCCCTCCCACTGTGGGAGCTTTTCTGTCCTTCTAATAAATCCTGCTTTTTTTTTTTTTTTTTAAAGACACCTTTTCTGATCTCTCAAAAGATATTCTGTTTCTCTGTAGTGACTATTGACAATTGTTGATTAAAATTAGAAGGGAGGCTCCATAGGGCTTGGAATTTTACCTTGTTCGTTGCTGCTTCCCCAGGACCCAGGATAGTGCCTGGCACAGACTAGGAACTCATAAACATGTGTGGAATGAATGGGTGGGTCTGTTTCATGTTTGAGTAAATGTAGGTTGTACCCACATGTTCCTGGTAGGGGAAATAATAGTAACAAAAACTTTAGCTCAACTGTTAAGGCCATGGATTAGTAGATTTTGAAGTAGGTCACTTTAGGATTTAGCAGCTTCAAATCTTCTATAAACTTCTTACTGCATCTAAAAGACTCCAATGTTTGCGAGAGGCCCGTGGCTGTTACAACAGTGAATGAGGAAAGGTTGAGACATAATTAACCAGGCGTGAGTTTGTTGGATACGCACACAGAAGCTCAAATTCAGGCTGACATCTTTTTTTTTTTTTTAAGTTTTTCAATCTCAGCATTAAATAACACAGAGAGAAAGGCTTTCTAAAAGAAAAAGATATTTATTCAGGAGTAGAGCATTATAATAGGAAATGCATGCCATAGTAAACTATGTGCGTATTGAGAGATAAAGGAAGAGAAAAAAATTTAAAGGAAAAATAAGCAAGATTACATAGCTGTTTTGAGGTAATGATCCTTGGCTATAAAGATCAATAACAAAGGTAACTAGTCTGAGGTTGGATGGGCAGTGGTTGGGCAGTGTCCTTGCAGAAATATTGTTTAGGTAAAATTGTGATGGCCTTTGTGTAAGGGTGTGGTTTCTTCAGAATCTTTTGTGATATATTGTGTTATTAGACATACAAGCACCTTTTCATAGCCTTCCTTGGCTTTATTTGCCAGCTTTTTTTTTAACTCTAGTGACTCAATTTTTTTCTGACAACTTTCACATATCCCTCTTTTGATCAGGATCTTTCTTTGACAGCATCACTGATCAATCATCCTGTGGTAAATTTTGATGTCCATCAGTGCCAGGATGGACTGTCCTGATTGCTGGTCTCATCCCACATTGCCGGGAGTGAATGGCAGCTAGGAGTCAGTATCAAAACCATATTTCAGCAATAAAGGAGGTTCTGAGGGAGTGGTCCTCAGGCTAAGTCGACCTGGAGTCCATTATTAAGTTGAATTTTGTCTGATCCACAGTCTTTTGCTATCTCAAAGTGCTGAGCCAGCATTATTCTATTAGGAGTTGTACCTCTGTAAATCTTTAACAAGTAATAGATACTAACAAGGGAAAATACGGGGCTGGGCACAGTGGCTTATGCCTGTAATCCCAGCACTTTGGGAGGCCAAAGTGGGAGGATTGCTTGAGTCAGGAGTTCAAGACCAGTCTAAGAAACCTACCAAAACCAGTCTAAGAAACATACCAAAACCTCGTTTCCATGAAAAATAATAAAAACAAAATAGCTGGGTGTGTGTGGTGGTGTGTACCTGTAGTCCCAATGACTAGGAAGGCTGAGGTGGAAGAATCTCCTGAGCCCAGGAAGTCAAGGCTGCAGTGAGCAGTGATCATGCCACTGCACTCAAGCCTGGGCAACAGATTGAGACCCTGACTCAAAAAAAAAAAAAAAGAAAAGAAAAAAAAGAAAAAATAGGAGGGGGAATAGGGAAATACAAAGCAAAATTAATACTAATATAATAATTCCAGTTTGCATAATGGTTTAGAGCTAAGAACACCAATTTAAAGACAACCAGTTGGATAAATCAAACTAGTATAGGGAATTGAGACATATTGTAATCATGGGATCCTATGGTCTGTTTTCTTATTTAACCAAAAGATGTTAAAGGATCCCTTAGATTAGGTTCTGTCAAGTTACCAACAGAAAAAACTGATTGTGAAATTTCAATCACATCGTTAGCCTGCCAAGTGAAAAGAGTAGGTATTAAGAGGGCTAGAAGTCTCATGATGCAGAATTCTCTACAGCCTGAAAATGTCAGCTTCTCCTGGTTTGCAGTTTCAATGTCTCTAGTCATGACATCAGGTTGTTAGGTGAACTTGTGTGGCTCATACATCAAGCGTGAGGCTTTCTATCTTTCTATATTGCTTCTATTGTTTTCTTAAATCCATATTTGACATAATTATGTACATTAATTAGAATTTTAACTTACTGTCTTTAATTTTTAGTGAAAACCTAGGAAGCAAAAAATTTGAACTGTCTCTCGCATTTCGGAATTTTACAGATGGGAACCATTTCATAATATTTAGAAACATGCTTTCTTATAACATAATAACCATTTTATAACTTTTAAAAACATGTTTTTCTATAGCATAATTTTATGTATATTAATAAGCCCAAATATAGTCTTTTTATAAAATTTAAGAAGTGAAGAACAAATGTATATTTATATTCAGCAATTTGTTTCAGTTTTTATTTTATTTGGAAATGATCCAGATATTTAATGAGTATTTTTTTACTTAATATAACATAAATATTTCAAATAGCATGAAAATTTACTTATAGACATTTATCCAATTTATACTTATATAACTTATTTAATTTTTTAATAGTTTATCTAGGATACTTATGATAACTGAGATATTAGACAAAGATAGTCATTTCAAGTTATTTCCCTGTCAACTATTTTTATAGCCTGTGAATATCTGATGTTTATCTAAGTAAGAACTATTAAGTTAAATACATGAGTATTTTGTCAATAACTCAGATGACACAGCTGTTTTTATCAAAACAACATTATTAAGTTATTCTTACTCTTCAAAGAGTTGCACAAAATTATTTTGTTTTAAACTGTGTTTACAGCTGATAAACTTTGTGTAAACCCTGATGACTTAAGACATATAGCAGCAACAAATATAAAGCTATCCAACCAGTAAGCCCAGGGGAAAATGTATGCTGCCAGTTCTGAAAACATTTCTATTTTTATTTTGCCAATAATTTTTAAAACAGCTTATTCATTAAAGATTTACTTAAGTCATATGAACTAAAAGTCATTTGGCTTAATTACTATATATTTAATATGAGCATTCATTTACCTAAGTCAATCTGAATAGAATTCTTTAAAGAATTTCTGGCCAATTATACTAGAATTTACAACACAGATACAACATACAACATAATACATGTACATATGCATCCACACTTATGTACACAAAGATCTTATAGTTTTCATTTTAGAATTTTAGTCATGAGATAGAAATACAAACTCATCAGTTTCTAAAAGGCAATTTGATCCAAATTATATTTCTGACAAAATTGGGACCTGTTCATATAGCTAAATTTTATTTGGATGGGTAATCTAATGAAAGCTTTAGATCAAAATTTGGAGTGAAACAGCTTCTATAGCTGTTTGATTTTTAAAAACCTCTTTCACCTTTCCACCCTTTTTTTCATTTCAGATTGGTGTTAAATTTTCAATGTTTACATTTTAAGTAGGTTAGGCTGAATTGTATAAGAAAAACAAAACCTCCAAGTATCCTCAAATCTCTCTTTTGTTTTCTGGTTTGGTTTGCTTGATTAACAAATGTGGGTGGAAAGTATTTTAACAGCTATTTTTTATGGGTGACTTTTTCTTTTTGGTTCCTGCATGACAGACAAAGCAACATTTTTATTCTGAACAAAGACACCTTATATTGTTGCTCTGAGTTTAAAATTTTGACCTCTTTGATCTGAGCATCTACCTTTTATAAACATTTATCTAGTTCTTTTTTTTAGACTATTGCTCCTTCAATTAACTATTTCATCACCCTATGTGATTGTTAGTCAGGCAAGCCTAAATTTACATTTTTCAAAAGTGTCTAAGTTGTTGGTTACTATGGAACTATTGTAATTAGTAAAGCCACAAAATTGAAAGCCCTTTAAGACGTTTTTTTTTTTTAATCTTGGCTAGACTGCTGTACGTAGTGAGTTTTATCTCAACACCAGTAGAAAAGTAAGCAGATCCAGAGTAGGAAGAGAAAGAAAGATAGAGGACTTAGAGGCTCTACATGTTAACTCTATAGTTTCAGGGGTCTTTTAGAGAGTTCAAATAATAACCATTTGCTCTCTAAATGTTCCTTGATGCAATTTTGCCCTTAATTTTAAAATGTACACAAAAATAGACCATAATATGTAGCTGGCTATGGTCCCAGGAAAGCTGACATGCCTTAATGTTCGAGAACCCCATTCCCTTTCTTATTAATCTTTTGAGAACAACAAAAATCCTATAAATCCTGTCAGAGAAAGTCTGAAGAGAAGTTTAGACTTATGTTTTAAATGGTGATGACTGCCTTAATGGATTTTTATTAGCCATCCTCCATCTACCATTTAGAATGTTTATTTTTGCTCTTGGAAAACTTTCAGAAACAAGCAAGGGAAAAGAGCCAATCAGATGCATGAGACCAAGATAAGAATGTTCACAAAAAATTTAACCTAGGCATGCAAACCAAACAAAATTTTAAATTAGGCACATAAAGTGATTTCACCAGCAAAAACGTGTCTCAGAGGCAGACTGTAAAACCTGCAGAAATCAGAGTACTCAACCCAGAAAGATGCTTGTCTTTACAGCAGGAAAGACTTACCAGAAAAGATACTTTATCATCCCAGAAACAATGTAAGGTCTTTTATTTGAGGCAGTCTTACAACCAAACCAGAACCCCCAAATAGCAAAAAGCCTCTACCAAAAAGAGGGAGACTTGGCCTGAGAGAACACTCACCAGGGCAGAAAAGGTGAACCGTAGAAGCAGAGCACCACAAGGGCTCAAGTGTGTGCTGTACACCAATTCCAAAAATCACCAATTTTTCTGATAGTGATCTTTCTTCAGGTCCCATTTTCTGGCGGCATTTATGTCAACCCAAATGACAGAGAGAGTCTCTCTGAAAGCAAAAGATATTTATTCAGGAGTAGGGTACTGCAATGGTAAATCACATGCCATAGTAAACCATGTGTATATTGAGAGGTAAAAGAAGACAATCGTTTTTAAGGAAAAGTGTGAAAGATTACGTAATTATTTTCAGATAATGACCCTTGATTACAAAGATCAATAACAAGGGTGACACCAGTCTGAGGTTGAACAGGTTGTTGTTGGGCAGATGTCCTTGCAGAAATATTGTTTCAGATTATGATGATCTTTGTGCAAGGGTGTGGTTGCTTCAGTCTTTTGTGAAAGTTTTTGTTATCAGGCATACAAACATGAGAACCCTCTCTTTAGGGTCTTTCCCAGCATTATATTGTCAGGGCTTTTTTTTTTTTACACTATTGACAACTTTCACAGCAAGATGTCTTCACATTTGTGGATCACAGGCTGCTCTCTGATTAGCATCTGGTCATGTCTTCTCATAGAGTATAGTTTAAAAACTTAACAGTTACTTTTAATCATCTAATAAAAGCTTCTGCTGTAATGGTCTGTTTGTGGTTGGCTCCAACTGGTAGGGGGTCATCACAATTTGCTTGTCAACTTGGACTCATTAGAAAGTGGAATGGGTGTTAAACTACCTCCTTCAACTTAGTGCCCTATCAGCTTACTAAAGGTATTTACCTAACTGCTGACTATGCTCATTTTCTTCTTGGTAAGGATCGCCATGAAGTTTACAGGGCTACTCTGCCTAAGAAGCCAGTGTGTAGGATTCTAGGCCCATGGAGCATTGAGAGCCCCTTTATCAATGCATGAAGGACTCTCTCCTGAATAATAGTCAAGATCACCTGTTGTCCTTGTGTGGAGGTTTTCTCAGTCTTACTGTAGATTAAAACCAGTTTGGGATTTAGCTGCTTCTACTCAAAATAAAAGCTCAATCAATAACAGTTCCTGCCTTATAAATGGGTTCGCATTTTATACCGCCCTCAGAGTTAGGATCAGTTAAGTATGGTTTCTTAAAAATATACACAACTTTTTTTTTTTTTTTGGTGGAAGGAGGTCAATAATAGTGTCAACGGAGCTTGCTTTTTGCCCTTTTGTTTAAAATGTATGTTCATCTACCCAACCCTTCCTGCTGCTGGGAACACAAAGAGGAATGCCTTCTCTGTCCAGGGACGAAAATGCGACTTTCCCTCTCTACCTTCAGATATAATAGCTTAGGATCGAATGCTCCTAAGCTACATATCTAAAAATGTAATTCACTAGTTGACAACTCTACACAGCAGGTGAGCGCATTCTATTTCTTAGAGGTTCATTTCATAACCAACATTTACTGGAGGGTTCAAAGAAGCCTATGCCATTTAAAATGTGACGTGTTACAAATATATTGTTAGATGGAGTAAATGTTTGCTCACTATTATTGTGAAATTTTCTTCATTATGCTCTCTGGTGAAAAACTTGAAAATTTTCCATGTGTATGTGTGTGTGATTATTTTTGAAAAAAGTCTCAAAACTATTTTGAAAAATGACTCCTGTTCCTGCTTTACTCCATCCTTCTTTTTCTTTCTTTATCAAACCTTTTTTTTTTTTAATACTCACTATGTACCAGGCACTGTGCTAAGCACAAGAATACGATGGTGAACAAAATCGGCATCCTCCTTCCCCTCGTTACTCTTACATCATATTGGAGCAAGAGTCTTGAGTTTGGCGCCTTCTTTTTTGTCAAAGATACAAGCCTTATTTCCCACCTGGCTGGTTTTGAATTCACATAGACCTGGCTCTTGGCAACACAGAGTCCACACCTAACCTCATTCTACATGACTCTCCCATCCCAAAAGATATTTCAGATCTGTGCCGCTTTCTCCCAGAAAGATCCAAAGTACTGTTACTGGTTTCCAAACTTTCTCTAAAACAGAGGATGTTTTTCTTTAAAAGAAAATTGATTTGGAAACCTAATAGGTCCAATGGACTATTTTGAATCTACTATAATTCTGTCTAAAATATGGTGAAACGCGATCTGCCTCCCTGACTCTCCAATTTTCTCCAGAGCCCTGAGAGAACTCTGCTAAGCCTAGTTTGAAAACCACTGTCCCATGGAGGACTGACTTACCTGGACTTGGCGAGCTAGTCAGTTCTGTTCCTTATTGTTTTTCTATATATTTTTAAACGGGCTGCCTATCTTTCTCAGAACTGATGGGCAGAATCACATATCCCTATGTCCAACTGGTGCTCTGTATCACGTGTGAGGCTACTGCAAAGTGATGAAAATTAGGACTCAGTTTTGAAAGGAGAGGCAGGCTAGGTGGCATTATTGAAGTAGGTTTTCAAATTGTTAGGACTCTGAATTTCTTTTACTCAGCAGTGCTTGTGCAGGGTACTCCACACCCCATTTAGCGTACACGGCAGGTTCTCATCCCATAGTCAAGAAAAAAGAAAACATTAGATAAGCAGCAAGTTCTCAGATACTTGCAGAAAGGGTTACAAAGAGAGTAGCTTGAACATATATTGCAGAGAATAAAAATCTGGCTGTTTCAGTGTTTGTATTTCAGGAGGATGGGGGAAGGTGAGATGGAGGAATGGAGAGAAAGAGGTTTCTAATTCAGACCAGCAGCGTAATTTCACCGTCTTCTGGAAAGAGTCCCTATGACACAAAATTCTGCAGCTTCTCTACCTTCTCACACCCCGCACTGTTTCCACTTCATTGCTAGGAGAGGCCTTCTAGAACCAGAGAGTTTTGAGAGGCTGTTGGTGGAGGAATTGTTTTTTATACATCACCTCCTGTGCCCCAAGTCTTTCCCAGAATCAAGGCGAAAGGAGAGCAAAGCAGTTTTGTTTTTGTCATTGTTTGTTTTGAGGCGCATTATTCTTTTCCTGAATATGAAAGTAACGTTTCTGATAATACCAAATGCTTGTAAGGATAAGGATTCACAAGATGTCTTAGACACTGCTGGTAGGACTATATATTGAACGATGTAGCCACTTTGGAAAAACAGTTTGACACTACCTTTTTTGTTCATTGACAAATTATAATTGGATATATTTGAGGGGATACAGTGTGGTGTTCTGATATATTCATAAATGTAGAATGATTAAGTCTGTGGATTAATGCATCTATCACCTCTGATATTTATTTTTTGTGTGTCGAGAACACTTAAAATATACTCTCTTAACAATTTCCAGATATACAATATGTTGTTATTTTCTATAGGTACCATACTGTGCCATTGATCTCAACGAACACATTCCTCCTGTCTAATGGAAACTTTGTACCCTTCGGTCAATGTCTCCCATTTCCCGTAGTCCCCGGTTTCTGGTAAAAACCATTCTACTATTCGTCTCTCTGAGTTCGTTTGTTTTAGACGGCACATATAAGTGAGATCATGCCATATTGGTCTTTTCTGTGCCTGGCTTATTTCACTTAACACAATGTCCTCCAGGTCCATCCATGTCACAAATGACAGTTTTTTTTTACAGTTTTTTAAAAAAACTGAATAGTATTGCATTGTGTAAATGTACCACATTTTAAAATCCATTCATCTACTGATGAACACTCCAGTTGATTCGATTTATGGGCTACTGTGAATAATGCTTCAGTAAACATGGGAGTGCAGACATCTCTTCAACATACTCATTTTGAATACTTTGAACATACACCTGTAAGTAGAATTGCTAGATCATATGGCAGTTATATTTTTAGCTTCTTGAGGAACCTTCATACTGTTTTCCATAATGGCTGGACTAATTTACATTCCCACCACTAGAATACAAGCATTCCCTTTTCTCTACATCCTCGTCAGCACTTATCTCTCCTCTTTTTTAAATAGTAGTCATTATAACAGGTGTGAGGTGATATTTCATTGTGTTTTTAATTTACAGTTTCCCTAATGGTTAGTGATGTTGTGTATATTTTTATATATCTGTTAATGGGATTGGATCAAACTAAAAAGATTCTGCATAACAAGGGAAACAACATACTAAATAGACAACTACATATTGGAAGAAAATACTTTTTACTACCCAAAGCAATCTACCGATTCGATGTTACCTCTAC
>CAUYQG010160426.1:0-24385 GCA_963574415.1 Tarsius wallacei | reverse complement strand
TGCTTCGTTCAGACACCCTTGGTGATAAGAGGTGTCTCCCCGTCCCCAGACAGATATTGAGTATCATTAATCCCATCCCCTCACCCCTCCCCTCCCCGTAATTGCCCACCACTGGATCATATGAATTTTATCCTTCATTCTGCTAATGTAGCATACTACATTTATTGATTTGCCTATGTTGAACCATCCTTGACCCTAGAGATAAATCCTTCTTGACCATGTACTGTGCAATTCAGTTTCTTAATATTTTGTTGAGGATTTTTGCAAATATGTTCATCAGAAGTTTGGTCTGTAACTTTCTTTATTTGTAGTGTCTTTTTCTTGGTCTGATATTAAAGTAAAGGTGGCCTCATAAAATGAGTTGAAAAGTCTTTCGTTTTAATTTTTTGAAGAATGTGAGAAACATAAGTATTAGTTACTCTTTAAATTGTTAGAATTTGCCAGTAAAGCTATCTGGTCCTGAGCTTTCCTTTGTTAGGCAATTTTGACTACTGTTTCAATATTATGATCCATTATTAGTCTGTTTATATTTTTTATTTCTTTATGGTTCAGTTTTAATTGGTTGCATGTTTCTAGAAATGCATACATTTCTCCTAGGTTATTGAATTTGTTGTCATATTATTGTTCATAGTAGTCTCATAATCCGTTGTATTCCTATGGTATCAATTGTAAAGTCTATTTTCATTTCTGATTTTATTGTGTCTTCTCTTATTTTTTTAGTTCATCTAGCTAAAGCTTTTTCAATATTGTTTAGCTTTTCAAAAAGCCAATTTTTAGTTTTGTTTATGTACTCTATTGTTTTTTCTTTTCTACATTTATTTCAAAGGTTGATTAGTTATTTTCTTTCTTCTGCTAACTAAGGTTTTGGTTTGTTTTTCTTTTTCTATTTCCTTTTGTAGTGCTAGATTGTTTACTTGAAATATTTTTTCTTAATGTAGTTATTTGGTGCTATAAACTTTCTCTCCTAGAACTATTTTTGCTGTATCCCCTAAGTTTTGGTATATTATGCTTCCGTTTTCATTTGACTCAAGGTATTTCTTTTTAAATTTCTTATTTAGCAGAATCTCACCTAGTTGGGAAACGAGGTACTAACCAACTGTGCTTTCTGTGGGAGAAATTGTGGACCAAGTTTGTCTCTTTATTCTTTTTTCTTTATTGTTGACTGATAGAGTTAATTCAAAAGACTTGTCGTCAAGTTCTGAGATCCTTTCTTCTTGTTCTATTCTACTGTTCTAATCTTGTTCTAGTCTACTTTTCACTGCATTTTGTACTTCCCTAAATGCTTCTTTCACTTCCAGAATTTCAGTTTTTTTGTGTGTCTACTTCTTTGGAGAAAGTTTTATCCATGTCCTGAATAGTTTTTAAAATTCCTTTACATTGGTTTCTAGTTTTCTCCTGAAGTTCCTTGATCAATTTTATCATCAAACTTTTGAATTCTATGTCTGGAATTTTAACACTTACATTTTGGTTAGAGTCGGTTGCTGCAGAGTTGGTGTTATCTTTTGGGGGCATTGGAGAGCTCTTTTTTCATATTGTCATAATAATTTTTCTGTTACTTCTCATCTGGATAGATGATTTCTTCTTATTTGTGACTGGCAGGAGGCTAAAGTGGGCAATGTAGTTTCCCTTGGTTATATATAACCTTTGTGTGGTGAGTTTCTCAATTGCCAGATGTGGCAGCCCTATGTTGGGTACCTGTACTGGCTCCCAATGTCTTGAGTGACCAGCATGGCTTGGAAAGTGATGTTAGCTGGCATTTGAGATCAAGCCTTCCTCAAACCTGAGGTGTTATAGCCGATGTGGTTGCCTATACTGTTGACCTCCAGTTAGGAAGTAGCTCTTGTGAGTGAAAACAGACTACAATGGTGGCTGTAGGATTCCCCCTTGGAGAGTGTTTTGTCAAGGAAGTATCCTGCCAGTCTAGACTGAGGACAGAGCTCTGGGGATCTCCTAAGTTTTCTGTTTTAAGCCTTCTAGGTTTGTGCAGGGGGAGACAGAGCTCCACATAAATGTGCACTCTTTGCCCCAGTGGGGTTTGGGAGAGAGACCCATGCCACTGGGGGAGCACAATTATCTCAGGCCACTGGGGGAACACTCTTGTGAAGAAGACTTCACAAGAGTGAGAGGTTGCAACAAATCCCACCCAGCTCCTGCCTTGGCCTCAATCTGCAATCTGAATGTCAAGATGGAGTTGGCCTCAGGGCCTCAGGTGTTCTCAGGCAACTTGCCCAGCCAGGAACTGTCTGCAGCTGCAGAGTTTGCCATTGGGGTCTGTTCCCTCCCAAGCTGGCTGGAAAGCAACTGCTTCACTCTGCAAGGGTTGAGTTCCTGGGAAATGGTGACTGGCGCTGCTCTAGGCTTTATTTCTGCACTACTCCATGGCTAACCACAGTTGTGGGGAAGAGGATTTCCCATGAGGGGCTGGGATTCCATGAGGCCAAGGGATCCCTGCAAATTTGCAGCAAGAGCACAGAATTCCTGATGTCCCATCACTCAAATTCTCCACTGCATTCAAAAACTGTGTTAGACTGTGCAGTGCAGAAGAAAGCCCAGCCAGTTCCAGCTCAAGTTGGTAGATTTTGTCCTTCTTTAAGTGGTTATTAACTCTCTTTTGGAGATTCATGGGGACTGCTGCTGGACATGCTGGACAGTTCTTCTATGGATGCTGAGGAAATTATCTTGGTTCAGTCCATACGAGACACTCACTCTAGTTGCCTCATGTCAGCCATCCTAATCTTATAAACTCTACTATCCAATCTTTTTTTTTTTTTAAGTTGGAGTCTCTGTCACCTGGGCTGGAGTGCAGTGGCACACTCACAGCCACTCCAGTGTCAACTTGCTGGGCTCCAGTGATCCTTATGCTCAGCCTTCCAAGTAGCTGGAACTACAGGCACACGCTGCCATGCCCGGCTAATTTTTTATTTATTGTAGAGACATGGCCTGGGTTGGTCTCAAACTCACGGACTCAGGCAATCCATTCACCTCAGCCTACCAAAGTGCTGGGATTACTGGCTGAGGCACCAAGCCCAGCCTCCAATCTTAATTCATGTATTTTATTACACATACTTTCAAATAAAATTTTACACTGCTTTTCCTAAAACTAAATATATGCTAGTAATTTTACTACCAGTTACTGAAATTCTAAATAAACAGTAACAACAGTACAAGACATAATAACAATATTAGATACATGTACATTTTAATTACATCTATGTCATAGTCTCATAAGAGTAAGGTTATATAACTTTCTCCAAAGATCTTTAGGGAAGCTCTAAGAACTACTTATCTAGTGTGTAAATAGTTACCATATGCAATAACACATATTAGCTTTAAAAAGAAACTAATAACTTCAGTGAACCTCACTCAAAATGTAATATTGTAAAGATTACATACCTTTTTTATAGCATACATTTATCTGACTCTGAAACAGGTAATCAAAAGACTGCAATATATTAGCATGAGTGAAAAAAAACACCATTTACCTAGTATAGGCAGTTATTTCTTTTATGAATTACAAGGATCTTAATCTGTAAAATAAATTAATCTTGCAGAGTGACATTTAAAAGTCTTTGTAGATAAGACCTCTTTATACTCATTAAAGGGTCCTCAAAATATTGTATTTCATCTACTTAACATTTTCTAATTTAGTGTAACTATCTACATACATACATTTCTTTGTACTTGAAAAAACTTTAATACTGTAAAACAATGCTATCTGAGATTGATTAATCATTTTCTAAATATCTTTGTCACTAAATACAAATTTGTTGAGATTATAGAAAGAGAGTAGGTTTCCATAACTATGCTAAGGATCTTTGAATAAACAAAATTTTTCTCTGAGAAGTCTTGTCACTGCATGATAATGCCTGAATATTTGAATTCAATTGGTCTAGAACTGTGCATTCACCACACTCCATTTTTGTTTAAAGTGGGCTTATCAAGTTTAGCAAATAAACACTAGTCTCAAGCTGCCCTTGAATATCACTTGTCTGTCTGCTATTTTTTGTATTGTTTTTTTCTCATATTAATATACATGGTTAAAAATTCTTGGCATCTCCACAGAGAAAGGTACTGCTACATAGATTGCTATGGTTTGAATGTGTTTCTTCCAAATTTCAGTTGTTGCCTATGTGATAATATTAAGAGGTGGAGTATTTAAGAAATGTTTAGGCTATGAAGGCTGCTCCCTTGTGCATGGGATTAAGGTCTTTATAAAAGAGGCTTCATGCAATATTTGGCTAGCTCGCTCTTCTACTTTCTTTTTTTTTAATATTAAAGATGTGGGGTACAATTCAGGGTTAGGTATAATGTTCATTATGCAGGTACCTTGTTGATGAGGTGTGGCCCCCCCCCCCCGGTAGTTTCCCTCAACTGCCAATCCCATCCCCACTCCCCTGGCAGTTTCCCACTGCTGCCAATGCCTTTCTTATAGTATTACGATAATCATTCAAGGTTCACTTATGAGTGAGAACATATGGTACTCTGTTCTTTGTTTCTGTGATAAATCACTATGATTGACTAAATCCATCCAAGTTGCTGCAAAGTCAATATGTTTGTCCTTTATGGCTGCATAATATCCCATTGTGTATATGTGCTACTTTTTTTTTTAATCCAGTCCAGCTTCAATGGGCAGCATGGTTGGTTCCATGTTTTTGCTTTTGTGAATAAAGGTGCAACAAGCATGCATGTGCACATATCTTTTTTGTAGAATGATTTGAGTTCCTCTGGGTATATTCCCAATAGGGGGATTCGTGGGTCATATGGAAGGTCAATTTCTAGTTCTTTCAGAAATCTCACACTGTCTTCCAAAGAGGTTGCACTAGTTTGCATTCCCACCTGCAGTGTAGAAGCATTCCTTTTTCTGCACATTCTAACCAGCATCTGTTGTTTGTTTTACTAATGATGGCCATTCTTACTGAGGTTAGGTGGTATCTCATTGTGGTTTTCATTTGCATTTCTCTGATGATTAGTGAGGCTGGGCACTTTTTCATGTGTCTGTTGGCTGCCCTTATATCTTCTTTTGAGAAGTGTCTATTCATGTCTTTCGCCCACTTTTGAATGGGGCTGTTTGTTTTTCGTCTTTCAGCACGTTTGAATTCCTTGTAGATCCTAGATGTTAGGCCTTTGTCAGATATGCAGTTGGCAAATATTTTTTCCCATTCTGTGGGCTGTCTCCCTGCTCTCTTGATGGTTTCTTTTACTTTGCAGAAGCTCATCAGTTTGATGAGTTCCCACTTGTCTATCTTATTTCTTATGGTATGGGCACTTAGGGTTTTGATCAGGAATTGGTTGCCAGTTCCAATTTCCATGAGGTGTCTCCAGCATTTTCTAAGATGCTCTTCTACTTTCATTTAGAAGCAGAAAGCTGCCCTCACCACACAACAGAAACTGCTGGCTTTTTATGGTGAAAAGTGGCCACACTGTCTCCCATCATGCAACATATGTTTATAGTGAAGCTCTTGCTAAATTATTCATAGATGGCCTACTTCTGGGACAGGGTTTTGTAAGCAGCAGAGCAGCTCCCTCAGTGCCCGAAGTTGCCTTGATTCTTTGCTCCCTGCGTTGTGGCCCATCTTTCTTTGGCTCCCTCAGCTGTGGGTCAAGTGGACCCAGACATAGCTCAAACTGCTACTCCAGAGGACACAAGTGATGAGCCTTGGTGGCATCCAGGTGTGGCTAATTTTATAAGTATGCAGAGTGCATGAGCAGTAGAGGAACGGTTTCATCCTCTTAGATTTCAAATAATGTTTTGGAGAGCCTTGCTACCCAGGAAGAGAACTGCCACAAGCATACAGTTGCTGAAGAGATTCCCCATGAGGGCAATGCTTAGTGGGAGCAAGGTCACCCCTGTGATTCCAGACCTGTAGAAACACTAGCATGTAAAGTCAGCCTTGGAGAGATGCAGGCATTTGACTGCAGTCCATGAGATCTGCAGCATGGGCTGTGGCCAGAAAAGCCCTGGGTGTAGGGTCCCTTAGAACTTTGGGTACCCAACTCTAATCCCAGAGTTTCTGGGTGGTGGTACATGGAATCATAGGAAATTATTCAAGTCTCAAGATTTAATGTTGTTTGCCTTGTTTGAGTTTGGGATTTACTTGGGATCTGGTTCTTTTTTTCTTTCTTGTTTCTCACTTTTGGAATGGAAATATCTGTTCTGTGCCTGTCTTGCCATGGTATTTCAGAAAGAAGTAATTTGAATGATTTCACAGGCTCACAGTTTAAGGGACATTTGCCTCAGGATGAATTATATGAGACATGCCCATATAATGTTTAGATGAGACTTTGAAGTTAGACTTTAAAGTTGATGTTAAAATGAGTTAAGACATTTGGAGCTATTAGGATGGAATAAATATATCTTGCATGTGAGAAAGACCTGAATTTAGGGAAGCAAGGGGCAGAATGCTATGGCTTGAATGTGTCCCCTCCAAAATTTGTGTTGCCAGTGTGATAATATAAAGAGATGAGACTTTTATGAAGTGCTTAAATCATGAGAGCTGCTCTCTCATAAATGAGATTAAGGTCTTTATAAAGAAGTTTCACATAGTCTTAGATTAGCTTGCTCTTCTGCATTCTTTGGACCAAACAACTGGACTTGCCAGCACTTTGGTCTTAGACTTCCAAGCCTCCAGAACTGTGAGAACATACATTTATGTTCTTTATAAATTGCCAAGTGAGGTCGTTTTTTATAGCAGCACAAATGGACTAAGACACAGATGAATGTGGGCATTTCCTTCAATTTAAACTGTCCTCATTCTAATTTCTGGAAGACGAGTCTGTTTTGATCATTTTTGTTATTTAAATGAAAGTCAAGTTTTATATTCAAAGTTATAAGCAATAATTTTGAGATATTATTTTATTTATGCATTCATTTAGTTCATGACCATGACTACCCATGTATTCTCCATTAATATATATATTTTTTCTTCTAGAAACACTTGTAAGCTTGTCATCTTTAACATCTTTGCCTGTTGTCATGACAATTCCAACAATATATTTTTTATATGCATGGAAAAAAATTTGCCAGTCAAGTTATTAAATTTATCTAGACCCACATGTGCAATACCTTCCTTAAAATTCATTTCTTTATTTTCTACAGTCAATGAAAAACTTTTAGTGTTTTTTTTGTCTGAAAGAAATAATTTCTTTTTGCTAAATTCCTTATTTTGTTTTGTTTTTTAATATGACACAAATCACAAGGTAGTCTCCTTTGATGGGAGCACAGAATTGAAATGATAGTATGTCAGTGTTTTTCTTCAGACACTCTTTAAATTCTCATTTTCCTACTTGAAAGACTTCACTTTCATGGGGTTGTTGTAGAATTAAATTAAATAATCTGTATAATGCAGTCTGTGGCACAGTATAGATACACAATAATTCTTAGCTCTTTGTCAGATGATGTAAATGATGTCAACAATAACACAGTAATCATGATAATGATGGCTATATCAATGATAAGCAAATTGCTGAAGACTTAAGTTTTCCAGACATGTTCTCAAGTCCTAGCCATGAACTTGTGATACTCAAAGGTGCTCCTTCACTTGTTTGATCATTAGTGCAGCTCCTGCTCCCTCAATACCTTGTCAGCCCTCAGCTGGTTTCTGTGCTGCACTGTATGGTACTGCTGTGCCCACATCCAAGCCCCAAGATCTTCCCATTGCTGATATTTGCTGACTTACATCCTCAGTTGCCTGAATGATTTTTTTGAATGGCTGTTTTTGCTTCATTTTTGTCTTTTTCTCAGTGAATATTTGTCACAATTGTTTAGTTCTCATGAAGTAACCCAGTTAAAATCAGATACATTTGAAAACAAGCATATCTTTGCTTACAAGGACAGAGATAGATAAGTTGAAAGCTTGCATTGATCCATTAAAAAAAAATGTTTCATCTGTGAGTTCAGGAAGCAGATTCATTTGATTCAAGATGCAAAGTGCTAAATATGAATAATGATTGAAATTCTTCTGTACTTGTTTGGATTTTTGTATAAATGCACACTGGAGACTTAATGAATTAAATGTGCACAATCTTTATGAGGTCAGACAGAATGGAGTCCCTTTCCTGGCTTTTGTATCTCTTGGGCAAGTGGTTCTCTAAGTCAGGCTCCCCAACTCTCAGGCCACCGAACGGTACTGCTCCCTTGCATCTATGGCCTGTTAGGAACCAGGCTACACAGCAGGAGGTGAACAGCAACAAGCAAAGGAAACTCCATCTGTATTTACAGTTGTGCCCCGTCACTCCTGTTACTGCCTGAGCTCCACCTCCTGTCAGATCATCAGAGGCATTCGATTCTCATAGGAGCACGAACCCTATTGTGAACTGGGCATGTGAGGAATCAATGCGCTCCTTATGAGACTCTAATGCCTAATGATCTGTGGTAGAGCTGAGGCAGTGATGCTCGTGCTGGGGAGTGGCTGCAAATGCATACTAACACTGGCAGTGAGGTTTTTTTCTGCAGAGACCATAATAAATCAATAGCTTGCAGACATATCAAAATCCTACCAGTGAGTGCCTACTGAGTTGATGTACTTCAATTGTACAGCTGCATCTGGTGGCAGGCTTTAATTCAGAATCCGACACTCTGTACTTGGCCCACCCTTTACTTTATTAACCACTTATGTCTACGCCTTTTTTTATGGTGAGTTATATAATTACTTAATTGTATATTACAATGTAATAATAGTAGAAATAAAGTGCGCAATAAATGCTATGCCTTTGAATCACCCCAAAACCGTACCCCATTCCAGTCCATGGAATAATTGTCTTCCACGAAACTGGTCTCTGATGCCAAAAAGGTTAGGGACTGCTGCTCTAAATTAGAGTTGCTCATTTGTAAAATGTAGAGGATGTCTATCTCAAAAAATTTTATGAGGATAAAAAAATGTACCGTTTACCATTTAAAACAGACTTTTTTGTTACATATTTATCACATTGTATTCTAGACATTATTAATTTTTTTGAAATTTATGATATATTATGACATTGCTATATATTTTTGTGTTATGTTTGTGTTCCCATTTTGTTGTACACCTCTCTTAGTGTTATATTTCTTTATGTATTTTAGAGTATTGATGTGCATGCTTACTTTGGGTGAGATAATTTTTGTTTGTTTTCTCTATCCCTTCACTCACTTTCACTGCACTTCGTGCCTTAATGCCTTAATGACTCAGATGCAGTCACCTGGCTCCAGGGCAGTTTAAAATTAGATATGATAATGATGTCTTGAGGTTGCTGCAGTTCAGTGATATTGGGGTTTTCTTATAACTGGTTGTTAAGCCACTGAGGAACTTGATTCAGTTTTTGCCATGACTACGCATCTCTATTTTCTTGACCCTTACGCACCTAGATCTAAAATTCATAGTCCCAAAATATTTTCAGTACCTTTTAGTTTTCGGCCTTCATTAATGGGTTATGGAAACCCAACCAGTCTTTTTAGGCAATGAACAGAGATCTAGGCACATTATTTCTGTTATGACACATTTAATGTTCACTACCCAACAAAAAAATTATTACCAGCCTTCCCTTACTTCCTCCAAATCATAATTACAGTGAGCTAAAGACTTTAACCTTATAAATACCATTTTATATTTCTGTTAGACTTCTCATATATAAAGAAATGTATCTAGTTTATGATTACTGCTATAGCATTTAAATTTTTTCCTATTAATATTTTATATATCAATGCTGTATTTTGGAGCAGAATAATGCTCTGAGTAACTTATAAAACATCTTAACTTGATTTTTTATTATTTTTAAAATCATCTTCATAGTAATTGTGCACAGGCTACCAGTTTAAGAAAAAATTATTTGTACTCAGTGATAAATCTAAGTACTACTTAAGATACCAGCTCTGAGAACCTCAGTTCTGCTCAGAGAGTATGAAAAGTTCATTTTTTTGTCTTTTATACTTTTTTACTAGTACTAATTTCTACACTTCAGGATAGCTTTTTTTCTTTAAATGAACTGCTTCAGTAATAGATCCCATGAATGACAGTTTCTCATTAATTTATGTAGACAACAGTTGGTAACATGATAAGAATGAAAGTATGCTCCATTTACCTCTGGTTCTCCAGCACTTGACACAGGGCTCAGCAAATAAAAAGGAATTCAATGTTAGTCGATTAATTGCTATCATTCTCAGAAGGTAATTTTTTTCTAAATCTATTGGTAGATCCCTATTGAGTTCTAAGTAATCCAGAGACAGTGGCTTGCACACTTTCTACCTAAAATTACTAGGACCCTAGCAATGGTACCAAAGCAGAATTGTTCTTACTGTGTCTTACATAAGGAAGTAAAAAGAAGTATAGCAATATTCATAATTCCTCTTTTTTTGTAACTCCATCCTCTAGATCAGGAAGACACACACTCAATATGCCCAAAGAAACTGCAATAAGTTATGAATAAGTAAAGGGGTCAGACTCAGCCTTTAAAGAAATAAAATGAAGTAATGAGGCAAAGGAAAAACTATAGCACATACTAACTAAGCATAAAAAGTACAGCTATTTTTTTTAGGACCAGTTGACTGTTGGTAACAAAATAATGCCATGTGAAGTTTACAAGATATTCTTAAAAAAAAAAAAAAAGCAGGGTTTATTGAGAGGACAGAAAAGCTCCCACAATGGGAGGGGACCCGAGTGGGTTGCCCAATATTCTTATTTCTTTCCAATGTAGTTAAAATTTTTATATACTACTTTTGAATGTCAACAGTTAATTTATGTTTAAAATATTCCGCAGGCCAACAATGCATGGGCCAAACCAAATGTTTGTTGGTAATTTGTTTTATAAAGAAATATCAACCTTTATTTTTGGCATAATTGAGAAATAGAACAATAAAATACACGCTTTTTGATGGTATGTTAAATAAAGTTTGTGCTTCAGTTCCAAAATTCACACATACGATAAAATAATATAGAAAAACAAAACAAAAAAATTTTTCTAGATGATGCTTTACAAATATGAATTAAAGCTTTTCTGTTCTTTTATATTGTATATTAACTTTTGATTTAAACACTCTTAATCCATCAACAACGATCTCTAACCTTAGGCATGCCAGGTACCTATTTGGAATCTGATTTATTTCCCTTAAAAATGGAAGAATAGTTGGCCTACTTACTCCGTAGTGTTGTTGTAGTGAAACAACAATAAGAAACCAAAAGTAGTCATAAAGGATCAATGTTATATAAATGCTGTCATATATAAGGTAGTGCCAATTTAAAAGTTGACTACTAAATTTGTCTTATTCCTACTCAATACACGATACATCTAACTCTACAAATTATTATGATTATAGCGCAAGTTTCCTTGTCAACGTTGGGTTTTTACTTTCCTTAGCTACAAAAATGGTATACTATACCTATTGTTCAAAATAACTGTGAAGATTTTAAAAGAATCGTGGAAAGAAAAAAAACTAAGCAAAAGAGTCTTATTTTTCAAATTATTCACCTTAAGAGAGACAAGTATTAGATATATTTAAGTTTAGATAAATGTTTGGTCTCACCTCAAGGACGTGGATCTTTATCTCTGGTTAAAACATTCCCCCCAGTCATGCATGGACCTTGGTCATAAGAAATTGTATCGAAACTAAAGAACGCCCGAAAGTCAGCCACTAGTAAATAGCCAGACACAAATAAAACAAGACAGTATGACTGAGCACCATCAGTGTAAGAAGGCATGCACACATTTCAGATGACATAAAAGTAGACAAATATGTTAAAATAACTATTCTTACCATATTAAAAGATAATATGTACAGGGATAGAAAACTATTCAAAACTTTTTTTAGAAGACATGAAAAATAAGCAAACAACTTTCAGAAATAAAAAAAATCAATTTAGCAGCATTGCAGTAATTTACTAAAAAAAAAAAAGTACAACCAGAGAGAAAATTATTGAGCTGAATTGTAAGTTTGAAACAATTTTATAGAATGCAACATAGAGAGAGAAAATACAGGAAACGAGCAAAGGGAAATGTCAAAATATTAAAGGCATGTCTAAATAGAAATCTAGAATACATGAGACAAAAGAAGAATGAGGCACGTAATAAATGCAGAGATAATAGCTAATCATTTTTTTCATTTTTTTAGAAATGATAAAAGAAACAAGCTACAGACTCAAGAATGCCAAGCAGAATAAAAACAAAAATAAGTTCACACATAGAAAATCTTAGTGAAAATGGGAGGGGGTGCACAAAATAAAATCTTAAAAGCAATCAGATCTCCCAAAAAGAGATTAATTTGAAAATAAGGCTCAGCCCTTAATTCCAGCACTTTGGGAGGCCGAGGCGAGTGGATTGCCTGAATTTGAGGGTTCAAGACCTCCCGGGCAACTTGACGAGAATTCTTCTCTACAATAAATAAAAAATTAGCCAGGCATGGTAACTTGTGCCTGTAGTTCTGGCGACTTGGAAGGCTGTGGCAGAAGGATCGCTGAAGCCCAGTGGATTGAAGATGGGGTGCGGTGAGTGTGCCACTGTACTCCAGCCTGGGTGACAGAGTGAGACTCCAACTCGAAAAAAAGAAAGAAAGAAAGAAAGAAAATAAAGTCCCTTACCCCAACAACAAATTTCTCAACTGTATCATTGACTAACATATATACCCAATGCACTAAAAAAATGACAGGATACGAAAAAAATATCTTTTAATAATGAGAGTGAACTAAACATATTTTTAGGGAAATTAAAACTGAATTTTTTATTAGCAGAAGTTAATTAAAGATATTTTAATTGTGCATTCAAGCCATAAAGAAAGTAGCCTCAGATGAAATGGCTGAAATACAAGAAATGAAGGGTAAATATAGAGGTGAATATGAGGACAAATGTAAATGAATATTGATTGTATAAAATAACAATAATTATATCTATCAGGGTTAAAGGTAAAACAAAAGAAAATAGCTTAACACTAGATTGAAATGTAAGAGGAGTATTAATAAAGTATTCTAAGGTCTTGTAATATCCAAGAAGATGATAAATTAAATTTTAATAACATTAGATTTGATAAATTAATTATTGTAATGGGCAAAACAATAATATCCCTTAAGGATATTCACATCCTGATTCCCAGACTCTATTCAACAGACAAGAAACAAACTTACGGAACTACTCTTCTGAAAATACAGCCATGCTACCTTTCATGAAAAAGAATAGCTGGCTCTGAAGGGAGAGTCATGATCTCAGAGGGCAGTTTTGCAAACAGAGGATTATTTCCAGGTTTTGAAACCTAATTAATTTTATTAGGCTGGTTTTAGAAATTGTCTGGAAGACGTTATTCTTTTTCCTTCTTCCATTTTCTCTTATTTTGAACAGGAGTGTCAATAACTGTGGACCTATGCCTGTCTCACTATTCCATTTTGAGAACAAAGACTTGTTTCATTAATTTCACAGTGCACTGATGAAGACAATTTATGCCCCAGAATAGATTGTACCCAGAGTTTCACCCACATCTAATGTAGATTATTTCAATTATATGATTGGGACTTCTGAACTGATGAGAGTTTAGACCTTTAGTCAATGCTGTTGGAGGTTTTTGTAAACCTTGGGATGATGTGAATATATTTTGTCAGTGGGACAGCCATGAATCATTGTGAGCCAGCAGAAAAACTGTGGTAAACTGAATAATGCCCCTCCCAAAGATATTTACATTTGAATTTCTGGAACCTTTGAATATGTTGCCTCACCTGGCAAGAGGGTCTTTACAGAGGTGATTAAAGATAATTTTTGAGATAGAGAAATTATCCTGGATCAGCCAAATGAGCCCAAATATATTACAAATCTTTGAAGTGGAGAACATTTTCCAGCTATGATGAGCAGGAGTGATCTGACAACTGATGAAGGGCCAGAAAAATACAATATGAAAAGAACTATTTACAATGATACAAACAAGCTACAGACTCAAGATACATAGAATAGCAAACAGAATAAAAACAAAAATAATTTCACACACAACAAACAGTGAAAATGGAAGACCTCACCAGGTTATTTTGGACAAGGGAAGATGCCCGAAGACATAACTCCCTTCTTTGGCTCTAAGCATGTTTTAAATACAAATAAAACTTCAAACAGAAATGCTTCTGCAAAAGTAAAATGTAACAGAAACCAAATCCACAGTTGAGAATGACAAATTAAACAACAATAAGTATGCATGTGGAGAGGTTTTAATTTGTGTGTAGATTAAAAATTGAGAGTATCTGTTAAAAAGAGGAAGTTTGAAAGTAGAGCTGAAGAAAGTTTGTGGTCATACAGACAGGATAAATTAAACCAGTATGTTTTTCTTAAAATAGCAGAGCAAAGGGACATCCTTTACAATTTAGTATGCTTATGATACATATTAATGACATTTTTATTTTACAAGTGGGATAATAAACTTCTATAATTTATTACCACAAAAACAAAACAAGATGTATAATAAGGCTCAAAAACTATCAGGTGAATTAAGAGATGACAGAAACATTAAAAGTTTGCACAGGAAACTTTTAAAGGCTGACAAAGAATAGCTATTGAGCATGAAAGATTGATTAATATGCCATAGATTTTACACACACACACACACACACACACACACACACACACACACACACACAAACTTTAATTGTCTGTATCCACTGTATTAGTCAGCTTGCTGGGGCTGCTGTTAAAAAAGTACCACAGACTGAGTGACTTAGTAGAAGTAAACTGTAAAATGTCTCTCAGTTCTGGAGGCTAGAAGTCCAAAATCAAGGTGATTGTGGGACTGGTTTCTTAAGGCAGTAAAAAAAAGGATGCATTAGAGATCTTTCTCCTTGGCCTGTAGATGGCTTTCTCTATGTCTTTTCACACAATCTCCCTGTATACATGTCTCTGTGTTCAAATTTCTCCTTTTCCTAGGGATACCAGTCATACCGGATTAAGTTTCACTCTAATGACTTTATATTAACTTGATTACACATGCAAAGACTCTATTTTCAAATAAAGTCATATTTGAAGGTACTGGGTGTTAGGAATTTAACATATGAATTTAGGGGGACCACAATTTAACACATAGCATCCAGCAATATAAATGACTGCCATAATTCAATAATTCTTTTGAACAATTTTTTCACTAAAATGTGAAAATTTCATTTTATAATGGAAAGACTGAAATTGTCATTTCTTATTATTTTTAAAGTCGCATCTTATTTAGAGTGTGCTTGTGTTTGTGTAAGAGGGTTAGAGAACAGAACCACCTTACTGCACAGTACTTGTGAGTGTCTTCAATGTTTCTTATTATTGTTTCAGAATCAATAATATTGCTTTGAATTTTTCCATATTCCTTTGTTGGCAGTTATCCTTGGTACAGAACATTTTATCTTGATATTGTCACTTAGGCTCCTGATTATATTTGCCTTTCATGGTTGTGTTTCTATGTTGTATGGATTCAAAATTACAGAACATATCTTACTCCAGCAAACTCTGTGTAATGAATGATGAAATACAGAGAAGTTTTCAATCGTACTTTTATTTTTTTCTGAATATCTGTCTTGTAATTTACAGAAATACATTTTATCTCCAAAAGTTCTATACTCCTGAAGAGATATTAGTAGAATGTAGAATTTATTATTCAAATAGTTCTATTTAATATAGCAGGTGGCGTTGTTAAAATAAAACAAGTGCAAAAATAGTGCAGAGCATCACAGCAGAGATTTATTTCTTATAATTGATTTGAAGAAATAAATTAAAATTAAATTTACTTGATTAGACTATACATCTGTCAATTCAACCTTAGGTTCAAAGAATGGAATAAATGCTATTAATGGTTAAAATTAATAGGAAGAGTTTTGCTAAAAACTAGTTTCCCAAAATTTGGGGATAGTATTAGTACATCAAAAAATTATTCCAGGTTCTGCAAAAATGTGCCACTTTAATAGTAGAAGTGCAATTCTAATACTGTACATATTCAATTCAGGTCTGAAAATTCCTTTTTCACTTTGAAGTTAAGAATACAAAAAGCTTACTACTTTACAGGTGATAGAAGTCATTTATTCCCATAGTGTGTTAAGAGTTCTGACATTGGTATGTGTTTGAATGCACACTGGGTCAGAAGGTTTGCTTTTTACTGGTAGGTTTATCTGCAGAGTTTATTGCTGATTAAATTGTATAATTGAATTATAATTCATTATGGTATTGCTTTAAATTAAAAGTGATGATTGGTTGACCTAATGCTTTTAGGTATCTTTATACAGTTATATGTATGCGTGTATATATACACACATAAATGATGTATGTATGAATGTGTATATATACACAAATATTATGTATATGTTTATATACATATATGATGCAAATATGTATGTGCACACACATGATATATATATGTGTATATAAACATGTATGCATTTGTGTGCATGTGAGTATGACTCTGTGGACCCTAAGAATCTAGGAAATGTCAGATGAGGTTGGCAGGTATCCAGATGACTGTCAAACCCAGAGTGGTGGGACAGAAAATAAGGGACAGTCTTAGTAGTAGGCAAAAGGGTGCAGGACTAGAAAGATAGAATTAAAAGTGTTATAAGTAAAATTTTGAGCCTTCAGAGTATTTCGGTCGAGGTGAACCAACAAACCACTCGGGAATGACTGCAAAATCAAGCACTAAATCTGAATTTTGAACTGCGTGTCAAATTGCAGATAAACAAGGCAAGGAAAAGGGAACATTTGTTCATTTCCGTGTCAGATATTGCATTAGGTGCTTTAAATAGATTATCTTCTTTAATCCTGTAAAGATTACTGTGAAGCAAATGTGATCACCTTCATTTTACAGAAAATAATTCCACATTTCAAAGAGATTGAATCATAGGTCCAAGGCTGTATCATTAAAAGTAACTGCAAAAGGATTCAAATATAAGTATTGCTGTAAACAATTTGGGATCCAAGTTCAAATACTATAACAAATACTAAAAGACTTACAGCTTAAAGTATAATGGAAGTTTACATGAGGGTCTGAATATAAAAAGTTTAGAGCAAATAAGGCTGCTCCACTTTGTGAGGGCTGCTACGTTCTTGATGCTCTGCCATCCTCTAATGCAACTTTCATTTCATAGATTAAGATTTCTGCTTTAGCTTCATTCTAAAGGAATAATTCATTGAACAAATTCCTCACTTTGACGAGTATCGCTCAGTTGAGCTTGAGAGCTTCTATTTAATTTCTCTGGCATGTGAGCTTTTGTTTTCACATTTTATTTTATGCAAGAAATTCTGCCATGTTGCACAACTTTAGGAGACGCTATTTACATTGTAGTCCATGTAAATGTTCCCCTAGATTTGTTCAGTGTATATCCTATGTAGCTATACATAGAATACCTAGCAGGTACAGTCTGTTTTGTGCCAAACTTATAATAGTATTAACGAATACACAGTGATATAGCTTAAGGCGCCTGGGGAACTACTTGGAGGCAGTAGCAGTCATCTTTGTGTGCTTAGAAAAGGTAGGGACGGACTTACATAGATTGAGAAATTCAAGTGATTTGATTTTCAATGTTTCAAAAAATATACTTCCAACTTGTAAGGCTTAGTAAGATCAGTGGTCTTTAAATATACTGCTTGCAGTATCTTCTAAAGTAAATTTGTAAAACCATGTCACCCCTCCATAAATATTTATAAATTGACACATAACATTTGTGATAATTAGTTTAAATAGTTGCAAATCTATAATTATCAGCAGATTTTAAAATCACTTTTTAAGACAAAATGTTACACTACCTTTTTAAATGTATCAAGTGGAATATAAAGGCCACATTGAGATGATACACACTATTATCCATTTTTAAAAAACATGGATAAGTTCATCTTTAGCAGATGGATATTTTACATTTTTCATCTTTCTCATTGAACTTATATTGCCATTTCATTTCCCCCACAGAATTTTATCCTAATATAAAATATTTTATGCCTGAGAGCCTTTTATAGATGACCTTATTATACTCCCTGGAACTACAATATGTGTGCAAGTTGGCTTTAATTATTTAAAGTCCTGTAACAGCCTCTAAGGATTAAAATAGCTTTACTCTGGATTATCATTAGCATAGCAATAATAAATTATTTATTGGAACAACATATATATATATACACAGTCTATTTTTATACATATTAAATATTAAAATAAACTTTTATTGAAAATTCATTTCTTAATGAGATAGACGTATTTTCAATTAGTTCATGTGTCCATGAATGAATATGATTTGTTGTTAGAATGAAATTAAGTTAAACATAATTTCTACCCTTATTTTCAATTTCTAAAGATAGAAGCACTGAGAAAACTCATTTATATAAGTAAATAAAATGTTTATAGCAATACAACAACATTCACTCTGCTTTGATCACCTTTGACCTTTATGTCAAAAATCTTGTAGTGATGTGTCATCAAAATCTAGTTTTAGTTATATGTAAGATGATATTTTTTTCTTAAAGTAAAGAACTGGAAACAACTTGACACAAAAATTTGTTAACCCATTATTAGTGTGATTTCTCCTGCTTTTTCTTTTTAATTTATTCTTGAGGTCTCTTTCTTGAGAGTGGCCTTAAGTCAAAATAGTCACTCTCTAGGAGAGTCATGACAATAAGGACAATTAGGTTTGGATGTGTCGGTCAGGTGAGACACAATGAGAGAGTAAACTCCAAATGCATGCATCAGAAAAAAAAAATTACAGTTTTCAGAGAGGTTAATGGTACCAACAATGTGTGGGGAAGGGCTGATGGTAAGTGCAGAGATAGCAGGGAGCTCAATCATTGGGTGAGGGGTGAGAGAGAGACAGACACAGAGAGAAAACTTGAGAGAATATGGCTTCATTAAGGTTCAGGTGTTATTCCTTAGGCTTTCTTGCAGGGGTTGTGGGTTGGCTAGTTTAAAGAAAGCAAGTGCAAAAAGGGGAGTTTATTTATATAACTCAGGTGTTGACCATTAGGTTATATTATGGTCATCAGTTGTAGGATGTGTTAGGTTTTGGTTCAGTGAAATGAGGAACAAGAGGGTTGTATCACAACCAACCAGACAGGGAGGGTAAGTTTTAACTAAGGAAAATGTGACAGGATACAACTGAATTTCAAACAATTGATGCCAGGCCTAAAAAATGGATACCAAGGCAGCAGTTACATTAAACAAATTGATAATAGAGTCATATATTCTCAAAACAGACAGCAATATGTTGAACTTTCTTTTGTTTGACTTCCTACACTAAGGGGGCAACGCACCCTTGTGAGATATGAGAATAGTATGAGATAAAAGTGGTGCCTCTTTTCTAAAGTGGAGGAAGGGAAATTATGGAATAGATTAGGAAAGGAGAAATTTTTAGTGAGATCAACGTCAGAAAAGAGTATACGTTGAGGATGTAATTCTGTAAACTATGTTTTAAACTATCTGGGCATGGATATTTCTTGAAAAGCTGTCATGTACTCTTGGGGTTCTGTATATGATAATATAATATACTGGGTCATGAGACATGACTAGGTTAAATTTTAATGTTTACACTAGAGTATCTTCTTGATGTTAATGGTTCTCAAAAGCTTGTCTGAGTCTAGAAACAAACTTTTTAGGGAGAAAAATGGACATATCTAGTAGAATGTTCTATCTCTTCTTCAAGTATACCAAGAAATAGTCTTGACCTGATTGCACTGAGGATTTTCCAGGATAGTTGAAATTAAGTAACGATGCTGAATTTTGTCAAGTCCTCAGTTTAAAGGATAATTTGAATACTTGTGCCACAAATGGAATAAAAAAACATCAAAAGTATTAGTATTCATTTTTATGTTTTAGGACTCTGTTGAGGTAAGTGTAAACAGCAGTATTAGATAGATCTTGTTTACAATAATATGTACCAAAGCAATGAATGGTCAATATTCAGGCATTGGAATACTCTATCAGGTATTAATTAAAGGAAGACAGAAATTTAATGGTTGTAAAATGGTAAAACTAAAGCACAGGTGAAATAATACAAGTGAATAGTCATAAGAGGAGCAACTGACTAGCCTGATTTGTTGCTGAATTATTGGCCTAGAGATTATTAGCATTTACTGGCTTAGTTATACTATTAAAATCTAAATTTATGTTTTTCTAAATAGCTCAAACTGTAAAGGTTAGAGAGAATATAAGAACCGAGGGACAAGCAGGTAATTTAGTTGTCTTAACCATTCTGTATATACTTATAAAGATATTTTCAAATAAGGCTATGTTTTGAACTGGAATTATTGTGCATTGTTGTGTGGGAATGTAAAATGGTTCAACTGCTATAGAAAAATGTATGATCGTTCCTCAGAAAATTAGAATGAGCTTACAATCCAGCAATTTTACTTCTGAGGATATATCCCCCAAAAATGAAAGCAGGAATTTGAATAGATATTTTTACACCCATGTGCATAGAAGCATAACTCAAAATAGCCAAAAAGCATAAACAATCCAAGTTTCTTGATGGGTGAAATTATGTTAAATGAAATAAGCCAGTCAAAAAAGACAAATAGTATATAATTTTTCTTATATGAGGTATGTACTGTAGTCAAATTCATAGAGATAGAAGGTAGAATGGTGGTTTCCAGAACCTAGGTGGATGAAGACTTGGTGAATTATTGTTTAATGGGTAAAGAGTTTTAGTTTGGGAAGATGAAAAAAGTTCTGGAGGTGACTGGTGATAATGGCTGCACAGGAATGTAAATTTTCTCATTGCCACTGAACTGTCCACAGTAATGATAAAAGGGAAAATTTTATACTATGAATATTTTGCAATAGAAAATGAAAAGGCTGTTTTACAAATATTTCTCTTATTAAGTTATAGCTGCTTTAATGAAAAATGAAACCATTCATTACAATTATGTAGGTGTTTTGAGTCTAAATATTGATCCTTAATAATGGCATTTTCTTGTTACTGGCAAAAAAATGTTCACTTTATTCAAAGAGAAATGAATGAGCTAGATCTCATGTAATACCAATTCTAATGAGAAAAAAGTGTGATTGAAAACAGAATCCCCATTTGCGGTTTCAGTCTGCCAGCCCTGACATACATGTCAACAGCTATTTACAAGGACTAAGAAACCTAGTGATTGAATGAAGAACAGTATACTATGTTGGCCCATTTCCTTACAACAAAATTAGAAATCTGACAGACTAAGATGACACTGAAGGAAAAAGGTTCAGTACCGTATGTGTATGAAGCAAAGTCACACAGTCACATTCCTAATTTGATCACTTTTAGAGTTAAAATACAAAACACTTTCTATGTGTAACTTAACACTGAAAATCAAAGTGTGAGTTTTGATAATTAACTTGGTAAACAGTTAAGGAGATTTGGACAATTGCTTTTGGTAAAATGAAAGATTAAGTAAAAATGCCAACAATTTGAAGCTAAGCTGCCTCTCCAAGATTTATATTGGTCCTTAATAAGAAGAATCTGAGTCATTGCAAAACAACTTCAGTCTATGGCCATACAACCCCGAGTGCGCCTGATCTCATCTGAATAGCAGCTTCAGATTTATTTATTTAATTTTTAAATATTAAAGTAATGTTATTAATTATCATAATACTGTAAGAAAAGGATTGGCAGTGGCAGAAAACTGCCAGGGAGTAGGAGTATGCGGGATTGGCAGTCGTGGGAATATGCCCGGGGAAGGAGAGGCACACCTCATCAACAAGGGTACCTGCATAATGAATATTTGTACACCTAACCCTGAATTGTACCCCACATCTTTAAAATAAAAAAATTAAGAGTTAAAAAAAGGAAATAAATAATTAAAAAATTAAAAATAATAATGTTATTGTTTTTACTAACATTATACTTATAGTTGTCATGTATACTAAAAAGGAAAACCTCTGGTAAAGTAGGGTGATCATTCATGAAGTAAATGCATCGATTTGAACAGTGAATTTCAACCCGTTTTTCAGGTTTGTCTTTCATCTTCTGAGTATTACTTTTGTTTCTTTGTTCTCTTATTTGTACATCTTTCATGTGTATTTGACTTTCTTATTCTCATATCTTCCTTTTAATTTTATTGTTTTCCTTTCCTTGGTGTTGGTTTGTAAGAAGTGTTTAAAATATCTTAGGTAGATTGAGTGAACCTTAGGCTTCTGACATTGTCAAGATGCTGACATAACCAAAGCTCTTTTATACCATGATTTGTTGGCATAGACGAGCATTTCTAGAAACCACAAATCTCTGAAAATTTTTACAGCTTCTTCAATCTTTTTAGAACTAAAAAGTCATAATTTGAGATTGATAATCGAGCAAAATTAACATTGGCTTTTAATCATAAGTACATAATGACCATTGGTCATTATATCATAACCACTAACTTCTTGCTTTTGATTTCTCAAGAGACAATAAATACAGATGTGATAGTAACAAATCATTATTCTAATAAATATGACATGCATTTTGTATGCTCATATTTTTGTTTAATTTTGCACACAAATAGAATGAAAACATAAAAAATTAGAAAAATGTGTCACATTTACAAGAATAAATCAAATATTAATATGAATAGCACTTCTGAGTTCTAATAATTACATAAACTAGATCTTAAATATCCATGCTTACTAAACAATGAGCCTTTGAAAAATGAATCCAACTTAATTATCGGTACACTTGATAACACAGTGATAACACACAAGAAAGTATTCAAATATGGAAACTTTTCCTGAATAAAGTTTTATATATGCCTAGTATATTTTAACTTAATGTTTGCTTGTTTTTGTATGAAAGATTTGCATTTTGATTTTATAAGGTATATGATTATATGTGCAAACTATTCATTGTAAAAATAAGATATATGATATAGTTATTAAGCTTAAGAATATTTTACAATGTTAAGCATGAGTTTTATATCTCAGATGATAATATGGCCTTGGATTTGCATAGTGTCTTTCTTGCAAAAATCACAAAGCATTTTTGCATCAGTCACAGCTAGCTGAAGCAGAGAGGTACAACAGTTAACTTCATTTTACAGATGGAAAAATATAAAATTCAGAAAGGTTTACTGACTTGTTCAAATTTGCAAAACAAATCAGTTAGGATGAAGAAAGTAAATCCTAGAGGGATTATTTTTTCCCTTTTTAATGGAAAAATACACAGAACAAAATTTAACATCTTAACTATTTTAAATGTACAGTTTAGTACTAATAGAATTGATTTTGCAAGTGTACAATTAAACAAAATTAGTTTAGAATGTGAATGCTTGCTCACATTAGCCTGTCATAAAATCTATATACTTTGTGCATTGTTCATATTATAGTTCTGACACTGGGTTTTTGTTTGCTTTTATAGTGATTCCTCTTAGGTCAATGAACTTCATGTGATTTAGAGCTATCCAAGACTGCCATTTTCCCACTTGTTTTATGATGACTGCTATTTAGTAATGGCTAGAACACTGTAGTTGTTTTCTCATTACCTTGGATTACCTTGCAAGTGGGCCTCCTCTTCTCTTCCTGTTAGTTCGTGGAGCTATCCTTCTCCCTCTTCTTTATTTCTGTGCATTTTATAACATTCACTTTATATTTTGCCTCTTCCAGAAAGTTTCCCGTCACAATCTGCCCACTCCAATCAGTCTTAGTTACATGCATGACACTCTGTACACTTCCATAGTAATAAATACAGTGCACTGTATTGCAATAGTTCCTTTACATTCCTATAGCACTGCTAGAGCAGAATATTAACTTTAACAAACCAAACTACATTTTACAAGTACATTTACAAGCAGTTGTATCCTAAACACCAAATATGGTTCTGTACATATAGACAGATGCTCAGTAAATGTTTATTGAATGGATATGTAAGTGAGCGTATGATGTATTCTACTTCACAGCATCAATTATATTTTTACGCTTTCAATATATTTGCTAAATTGCAAACTCTAAAAGGCAGAGCTGTATCAATTTTGTTTATAATTTTACTCTAAATATCTAAGTATTTCATAAATTCTCAATAAATGTGTAATAAATAACTGAATAAGTGCATGCTAATCCCTCTCAGGTGTACAGCACAGAAAGTTGTTTTACAATGACAGCAGTTATAAGAGGTTGTGTTACCAGATATTATTATGGGTGAACTTATCCCCCAAAAGAAAGTAAGTATGGTATGTCACTGATTTATTGGCACAAGAGTAATCATTTAGGCAGCACCACAGTAATTATATGATCTCAGGGCTTTTCTATTGATGCATTTCTTATCTAATTTTCTATATTAAGGATTATAGAAAGAAAATATTGCCTGCCGAGTTATGGAAAACTCTAAATCACATTTATGGAATGTGAAAGATATTTTAAAATATTTTACAAGCCAGGCTCGGTGGCTCAGCCTGTAATCCCGCGCCTTTGGGAGGCTGAGGTGAGTGGATTGCCTGAGCCCGCGGGTTCGAGACCCGCCTGGGCAAGCGAGACCTCATCTCTACAATAAATCAAAAAATCAGCCGG
>CAUYQG010160419.1:0-19347 GCA_963574415.1 Tarsius wallacei | reverse complement strand
TGCCAGGCACTGAAGTGATAAGGCGAAGTCTAGAGCTGGCAGTCTCTCCTGCCAATGGTGAGGGAGAGCCTGGGGCGATAGTCTCTCTCCACCACTTGTTACAGGA
This sequence comes from Tarsius wallacei, assembly GCA_963574415.1. Taxonomy (NCBI): domain Eukaryota; kingdom Metazoa; phylum Chordata; class Mammalia; order Primates; family Tarsiidae; genus Tarsius; species Tarsius wallacei. The sequence goes on along the minus strand of CAUYQG010160419.1, from coordinate 19,241 downwards.
AAACTTTTGTCTGCTTAGAAAAAACGGCACTCAGCGTCTGCCACCTGGGAAGAGCCAGGGATCAAGCAGAGAAGCTGCAGCACCAGCTATTGCACCAGGGATCTGGCCACTTGCTCTCAAACCCCCACTTAGACGGTCTCTCCCAGCATTTTCTTCACAGAAAGGGTTTTACTGATTTTTAAAAAAATGGTGCTCGGCTTTTGCATCCCAGGAATTGCTAGGGTCCAAGCCCAGCAGCTGTGGCACCAGCTGCTGCACCAGGAGAGCCCTGGCTGCTAGCTCCTTCGTCCTCACTCAGTCAGCCGCTCACATGCCCACTTGCTCACCAGCACATACACAAAATTTTCCATTCACTCACTCACTCACACCAGTACTCACATAGTCTGACGGGCTCGGCCGCCATCTTCCCAACCTCCTTCTAATGCTTTTTTAAATGTCATAAAAATAAAAAAAAGAAATGACTTTCCATGTTGTTTCCTCAAATCTTCAGCAATTATCAATCTAATCATGTTTTATCCAGACTCTACCTGCTTACCTCAGTTCTAAACCATTAAAGAAAAAGAAAACAGCTATTTTGCCAATCCATCTGAAAATAGTTCTAGTAAATACTGCAGGTCAGTTCTCTGGGTGGCTTTAGAATGACCCAGTCCTCCTTGCTTTCTTGCTTGTAGCTGTCAAGAGTAGCTGCAGAATGTGCTGGGATGCTACATCTTGAGGAACTGGCCAGAACAGCTCAAGCTCTGACCAGTCTCTCCCAGACTGAACTCTTAGATGGCCCTGAACCCTTGACTCAATGGGTCATGTGACTTTGTTGCATAAAGCCCAGGACAGCTACTTTTCAGGGTCCCTCAGCTGCAAGTGGGGCATGTGCATATGAGATCCAGCCGCCCTGACAGGTTTCCTGAGCCTTGAGGGAGGGAACAGTTTGCCATGAAGCTCATACCTCTGTTGTTCCTTGCTATCTCTCTGTGAGTAAAAAAAATTCAACTTTATGTAACTTGTGTTACTGTCTCACAAGGATTCTGACAAATTGGTAACCAGGGAACAAGGTATTATAATTCCTTAATTGAATCAAATACAAGGGGAAACCCCCCAAATCCTTTGTAATACAGGCTTTCCTTGCTAGGTAAGTGTTTCAGGAAACTATCAGCATCAATGTACCAGCTGGTGTTGTTGTGAGAGGTTGTGTTCAGCTTCAGTCAATTTTGGGGGGAGATTCTTTCAATAAATTTGCCCATTTTCATGATGGGTGATTTGCATGTACAACCTGCCCACACCACTCCAAGTGTTCAGCAATTTTTGTCCAAAAAATGGCATAACCCCCGTGCCCCTCCCTCCCTATTCACCTGATTTCACCTCGAGTGAACTTTTTGTGTGTTTCCTGGATGAAAAACGTCCTCAAAGAGAAATATTTTGCAAATACGGAAGAGGTGAAACCAAAAAACAGCAGAAACACTAAAGGGGAACAAGATTGGCAAATTCAATAACTGTTTTGAGCAGTGGAAAAAGCATCTCAGTAGGTGTATCAAACAGAGAGCACTTTGAAGGTGACTAAAACTTTAAAATGTAAGAGTAAATACTCATTTTTTTAATAAATAAATTCTGGGTTTTGGAGGGGTTCCCCTCCTTTCATTCAATGTTCAAATCCCTCTACTTGTCATCCATGTTTTTTATTGTTTCTCATGTTCTTCATGACCTCAATAAATTCCATAGTAAACACTATATCTCTCAAATTATTTAAAAATCTATTATTTCTTACTCTATAATTTATTTTTGCTTGTCTTGAAATTCATTTTAAGAAAAGACAAGATCTTTTGTTGTGGAGAGTTGTTCAGGATTAGACCTTTGCTGATTACATTTCCATGGTATCTTTCAATATGTCCTTCTAGCTTTATATTCTCTATAAACTAGAAATCAAACCAGTGAAATTATCCAGTTCAAACTCAGTTCCATAGTACTTCATTGTATAAAATGTTTACCTGTGTATATATTAATGGATACTTTAATACATTATAGTTTTTAGTTATGATAAATGATACTATAATAAAATTTATGTGTATATCTTCAGACATTTCTCTTGTTATTAAGATAATTTCTTAGAAGTTTCATTGCAAAACCAAATGGCATGTGCTTTTTAAGTTTATTGATGCGTATTGTCAAATTGACCTTTAGAAAAATGGTCCCATTTTGAATCACACTTGACATGCTTAAATGTCTATTTACTCACATTATTTTTTAAATCTCATTATGACTTTCTAGTGTTTTCAAATAGATAGAATTTTTCTTATTTTATTAAGTTGCATTTTGTTACTGGTGAACATGAACAACTTTCATTGCAATTGCAATATGATATTAAGCTGAGGTGTTAGCATTCTGATTTCTAGATACCCCTCTTATGTGATGACAGGCACAATTTGGTCACTGATAGTCTGATGAAGTCTGAAATGCTAAAATTGGTGGGTGTTCCTGTAAATTTAAGATGAAGTTTTGATTCACAGTGACTCAATCGCACTATGGTTACTTATTGCATTATTGATCTCTTTAATATTAATACAACAGAAATGAAATAAGAAAAGTACAATTTGAAGATAATATGAAATGTATTTCATCCTAAAAATTTGAAGCGACATACAGAAAACACGAATGTTTAGAGGTTTTGCTTTTTTCTCACAAACCAGTCTTTATAATTTATTTTTTTCTTATTAAATAGAGACCACAGAAGCTTACTGATTACTCATTATTCTTAAAAATTGCTCAAATGCTTCCACTAAAATGTAATTTGCTTTACCAAGCATTGTGCTTTGAGCCTGAGAGATAATGTCTTCCTGCATATAATTCCTGTGCAATTGGAATGGTGTTGAGTATAGTTTCTGAAGGTGATCATTCTTGCTCTTCCAGGACAGCTTTTGCAGAAGAGCATCTTTTCTTGTTGAACTTCATATTTCTTGGCAGCCTATAGGGATGTTGTCAGGATAATATATTAGGCTATTTCATATTATCACCTTGGGAGTTTTGCTATTCTTTTGGTATTTTTCTGACAAATTAGCAGCTAATGTAAGACAGTGCATAAACTACAGAGAATTTTTCCCTTTGCATTTTCATAATAAGTTAGAAATCAATTGAAAAATAATTTTACAAAATAAAATGCCTTTCACTTCTTTTTTAATTTATATGTTCAGTACTTAACAAGTAAGCATTGTGCTAGAGTAAAAAGTGAAATACATGAGAAAACTCACTGCTGGAAAACATGGGTATGCTGTCACTTCTATACAATAAATTGTAACATAATGTACATGAATCAAAAGAACAAGGCAATGCTTGCCTTGTGTTTTGGGAGCACAGAGATAATACATGTTCTAGGCTGAATTGTGTTTCCCCCACAATTGTGTCTCCCCCAATAAAGATATGTTGAAACACTAACCCTCAATACTTGTGCTTGCACACTGGTTTGGAAAAAGGATAGTTGGAGATTTGTTTAAAAATTAAGATGATTTCACTCAGTTGGTCCCTAATCCAATGTGACTGATATCCTTATAAGAATAAGAGATGAATAGAAAACTTTAGAAACAGACATGGACAAGTAGAGAGAATACGATGTGAAGACACACACACACACACAAGGAAGACAAGACAACTTGTGAAAATAGAGATGGAGATTGGAGTTATGCTGCCACAAACCAAGAAACTTCTGGGGTTACCAGACACAAGAAGAACAGAAAAGATCCTCCCTGGAAGCTTCAAAGAAAGCATGGCCCTGCCAACATGTTGATTTCAGATTTCCGGCTTCCAGAACAGATAAATAATTCATTTGTCTTGTCTTAAGCCACCTAGTGTGTGGTACTTTCTTATAGCAGCCCTAGAAAATTAATATAGTAGTTATATTTGGGAATACAGGGGAGACAAAATGTTGGACTCAAAAAAAAAAAAAGAAAGAAAAAGTTTGGAAATTGCTCTTCATTATAAAATGTAATAACTCATATGTCACTTTCTTCAGGAAGCATGTTCTGGTCACTCTTGGTATAGTTTAGGGGCACATATATACTCCCCTGGCATAAATACCCTGGTATAGTGTATACGAACATTTATTGCAATGACTTAACAAATATCTTTTCTAATCATATCCTCTGCTCTACCATTAATTTTGTGGAAAAAAATGATCAATTACGTTTTGTGTCTTCTTAGTCTTTTCTGTTGAGATGAAGGAGCAATGACTATCACAACTGTGTAGTGTCCTCCAAATAAGATTAAAGTGTACCTTCCAATTTCCCATCTACCACATGTATGCACGCACACACACACAAACACACATACATGTGCACACAAACAATAAATGAGTGCACATAAAAGACCATTAAGTTAACCAAAGAATACACATCTTTCTTCCATGCAATTGTCAAATCTACCTTACAAGTAATTGTCAACATGCTGAAAAGTTGTCAACTTGTCTTCATACACAATCTTACTTGGTAGGTAGGTGGAAATTCTATACGCTGGGAGTAATTATTATTTCACTGACTAAGTTTCTAGAAGGTAAAAGAATTTGTAGGAAACTTGGTAGATTTCCCCTCCTTAAAAATACTCCTAAAAAGACACAACTCAGAATACCTATCAGTTTCCAACTAAATAAGCATATAAAGATATGATTATTCAGTTATCAGAAACTTGAAACTACCTTTTATTCTGAATAAAACGCAAAAAATAATTAAGTCACTCACAGATCATAAGCAGATGTTCTGTTATAATTGTACCTCACATCTAAATATTGACTTATTTCCTCCAAGAAATTATTTCTCTTCCTCAGTTAATTCACATATACATCTCTGGTAGCAAAGTAGGATATTCTTCTCCCATTTTTTATTTTATGAGACTAGCAAGGTTTCTTTTTAGGATACCTTGGCTAAGCCTCTATTTTATTACACACAGATTAAATTAACAATAGATAGCAGTCACACAAAATAACATTGGGACAGCTATGAGTTTCATCGTTTTAACTTCTCTAATAGTTTTCACATTGGAACTTTTGGTTTTTCTGCATTAGCAGGTAAATAAAAGGTAAGGATTAGTTGGCTTTCTATGAGGTTAGAATGAGGTGGAGGTCAATTTTATGTAATAATAGCAAAATCCTTAAAAGCTAGATAAGACAATCACTATTTTAAAGAGCTTCACAGAGTTGCAGACCTGTGCATTTCTAACTAGTCTTCAGTGGGAGAGCATGTACTTTAGCCTCTCACAGTGAGCACCAAAAAAGCAAATATTTAATCCTGAACTCTGCACAGTGAACTCCTGGTAGTTACAGAGCTGTATCTGGCAGCCAATGACTATGAAAGAGTTGCCAGTGGGTCTGGCCATTCCTGCCAGCTCTATGATGGTGGTGACTGAAGTCATAAAAAGAGAGTTAGATTCAAATTCCAGAAGCAGTTGTCATCAGCACAGAGGAGTCAAACGTAGTCCCTTGCAACAAAACCCTTATAAGAAATTTCCTTCAAATTCAAGGCTCTATTCTATCTCAGAATTTATGATGGCATGGCATTTCTTTATATGAATAGTGTGCCATTCCTTTTCTTAGAAACCAAAAGCTCTCCGCAGCTGCCAAGATGTCCTTAGAGAAAACCTACACTCTTCTATGTATTCTTGTTGCTTTCCTGTATGTTATACTGCCAGTGCTCATATTTAAGAGTAATGAGCAGTTATAAATCACAATGAAATGACCTTACCCCTGGGATTTCTTTAAATGACTATTTAGTTGCATTGATAAGAGTAAATCATTCATTTAGTGCCTTATACTTTCTTTCTAGTACTTTTTTTTTTAACTTTACGGTTTTCATCTTGAACTTCACTGTTGGCTTATACAGAGACAAATATAAGTGGAAAAAAATGTTATTATTTGCTAGGATGAAGAACATGACTTTGTGTGTGTGTGTGTGTGTGTGTATACTATATATACATTGTTTTTCTTTCTTTCAAGGTCTTTGCCTTCCACAGTACATAATTCATTGTTATAGATAACTGAGAGCTGATCCTTTATGAATTCCTGCTAGGATTGGTCCCAGGAAGAATTAGTTCCACCAGATTACAACTTTTTTTTTTTTTTTTTTTTGGTTTAACCAAACAGAAAGGGACCAGGCAAAATCAGTATTTATTAAAGCCCTTGGGTTCATTGTTTTATTTAACTGTGAGCTGTTCCTTTATGAATTCCTGGTAGGTTTGGGCCCAGGAAGATTTTTTTCCACCAGATTAAAACTTTTTTTTTTTTTTTTTTTTGGTGAAGCCAACCTGAACTGTCACAGGCAAAATCAGTAGTTCTTACAGCCCTTGGATGCAGTGTTTTTCTACAGATAGACCGGGATAGCTTCCAGATTAGAAAAGACATGTTCTAAAGTGTCTTGCAGAAAAGGTAAGCACATGTTGGCAAGCCCTCGGAAACGCTGAATCAAAAAGAAGTTAAATATCTTACTTTGAGTACCTGCAAATGATTTCATTAGCTATCTGCTTCATTAAGAAATATTTGTACATAGAAACAATCCAAGTGTCCTTAATAGGGGACAGAAGAAGTAAATAATGCCACACTCACCTGACAGAAAACAATAAACATAAGAGATCAAGTAGTTTCACATAATAATAAAATGTAATATCAATTACACAAAGGAAAGCACAGAAAACCTGTAAAAGATGATGTCCTTGTGTACATAAGTTTGAAGAATAAATAGGTAGACATCTGGATATTTATGCAATGATGAATGCATTTATATATTGGGAGGAATGGGTCAACAGAACCTGCTAACAATTATTAGCTCTGAGTAAGGAGGAAATAAAATACTTGCGTTACTTCTGTATTGTCTGCACCATATAAATATACACGTGCATTATTTTTACTTTTTAAGAAAGCAATATCAGTACTAATAACATAGGTGACCAGTTGTGGCACCATTCCCAAGTGTGTAGCCTTTTTAACTTCATATGTAAAACAGCAACTCTTAAACAAATTTCTTTTTTTTGTAATTATATAGGAAGTAAATTGCCTATCCCAGGAATAAAGTTCAAAGTTCTCCAGTACTATAAAGTATTTCTTATTTTATTTTACACTTTTAGATTTTTCTCTCTTGCTCTCTCTCTCTTTCTTTTTTTTTTCCGTCTCTGTCACTCAGACTGGAGGGCAGTGTCATGATCACAGCTCACCATAGCCTCAGCCTCCTGGGCTCTGGCAATCCTTCCCCCTCAGTCTCCTGAGTAGCTAGGACTACAGACGCATATCACAACTCCCTAAACTTTTTCATTTTTTTGTAGAGACGAGGTCTCACTATGTTGTCCAGGCTGATTATGAACTTCTAAGCTCAAACCATCCTCTTTCCTTGGTCTTCCAAAGTGCTAGCATTACAGGCATGAGCCACCATGCCTGGTTATCTTTTACATTAAATTAAATTAAATTTTTAAAAATTGCTACATAATAATTGTATATATTTATAAAGTACATAGTGATTTTCCATATATATAATGTATAGTGATCAGATCAGGATAATTAGCATATCCATCATCTCAAACATTTATTATTTTTTTGTGTTGGGAACATGTATTTTTAAGTATAATTTTAGTGGTAACAGAAACTAGATGGATATAACAATAGAATTCAGCTCCACACAGGGGTCTAATATTTTACCTCTACCTAGATTCTGAGCTTGTTTTGTTAGCCCTTTCAACACACTGCAGAGAATTATAATTAAAATTTACTTCACTCATAATACTTGAGAAAATGAAACCTGGTGATTAATCACAGACCTAAATGGAAAAAAAAAAAGACAAGAGGTATTCAAACTCTGGCCATGGATATTATAAAAATCTCTGAGTGACAAAATAAGTCTTTTTAATAACAGAATATAAACTCCATGAAAATTGGCATTTTGTTCAGTTTGCCTGTTGTTTTTCTACTGCCTAGAACACTGTCTGGCAATCAATAGATTTTCAATTAACACTTGTTGAATGAATGATGAAATGAATGAATTAATCATGTAAACATTGTGGAAAACAGTGCACTTTTTTCTTTTCCTTTACAAATTAAGACAAAGTAAACTTCATAATTGCATTTATTGCAAAATACTTTACACTGAGTATTGTAGAAGTGGTAAAATAAAAATTAATTGCATATATGTGTGAAATAGGCATTTGTATTCAATTTAGTATTATTATTATATTTTATTGATACTAGGACTTAAGCATGGTAATTATCAAAGTGTTAGCAACTACTTTGAGTGAAAAACATACTTAACTATAAGTAAATATAATATAATTTGTGTGTGCATCCACAGCACTTATATAAGGTCTATTTGAAATGTCTGAAAAAAAATTAAACCTAAACAAAAAACTTGAATTCAAAGAGATGTTTCAGATCAAGGATTTAGTGCAACAGATTAAATAATTGTCATTGACCGTACTTTTTTGCAACCTTTCCCCTTCATCCAGCACAACACTTGGGCTGAAGAAAGTATCCCAACTCTAGAACTCAGAATGACAAGGAGGAAAAAAAATAGATTCATTGGTGAATTTGGAGCATCATCCCAACACCAAATCATTTATTTTGGCTCAAAAACTACAACCTTCCCAACAGCAAGATACAACATTGTTCATCTCACTAGTAAATTGCACACCAGATAACATTTCTGAGAGTACTCAGGGATACAGACATTCTAAGATGTCATAGATGGATAATTGTATAGAAAACTGAATTTTTGAAACAGACAAAATGATGTTGCCATTAACTCTTATCTCCCTGAAAAGACGAGGAAAAACTAAACAATACATCCTTCACAAATTTTGGAGAACTTTTCCAAAGTCTAATGTAAAAGCAAGCAAATTCCAGGTCCATTCGGTGTATTTAAAATGATGAGTGCACGAAAAAATGTTAGCTAGCACATTTCTACAATTTGAGTCCTGTTGTCTAACACTGTAGACATCCAGTATTTACTAAAGACCTGCTGAGAAAAATGTCAGCTGCTTCTATGTAGCAGTTTATCCTAACTGCTTTGGTTGGAATAGGAGGTGCATTTCTTGGAGTAACTGAACAAACCATGCAGCACAGCTGTTTTCTTTCTGCTGAGTGCAAAGATCCATAAGACCCCACCATGTGTGATCTCATCACCTTGCCTTGTCTAAATCAAAGGAAGGACTTTCTCCAAGGCCTTTTAATTTCTAGAGAGAGTAGCTGGCTTTCTGAAAAGTCAGGCCGTTTCAATTGTATTATTTTAGCTATTCAGGATTTATTGAGCATCACTTATGCCCTAATTATGGTTCAGAACAGACAACTATCTCATCAATTGTTGTGACCTGAGATGTCCAAAAGCTTAATACCCTGAGTGTATGGTTTGAGCTTCCTTTCCAAGGATCCAAAAGAATATTCATGCTCCTTCAATTTTTAAATATATACTCCAAAGTAAGAAAATAACTGAAGGGTCTTTTGTCTGCTCTTGTATATAATTTCACTTTGAACAATGGTAATTACACATGATATAAAGTTGCTCTAGAGATCTTTAAAGTGTACATAATACAAAAACAAACAAACAAACAAACAAACAAAAACAGAATAGAAAAGTCATGGCAAGATGGAACTAGATGACATTACCTTAAGATAAATAACTCAGAAACAGAAAGTCAAGCACCGTGTGCTCTCACTTGTAAGTAGGAGCTAAATAATAAGCACACATATACATAGAGAATGGAATAATAGACATTGAAGACTAGGAAGGGTGGGAAGAAAGTAAGAAATGAGAAATTACTTACTGAGTACAATATAGATTATTATAGTGACTAAAAGTCCAGACTATAACACAACTCAGTGCATCCATGTAACAAGCTACACTCATACCCCTTAAATTTATACAAATAAAACTAAAGAATATATGAAGTCCCTATATTCTTTAATTGGAAAGTAATGCCTTCCCAACCGTATCTGGTAAAAATATATTTTTTTAAGTTTGCAGTAGAGTGATGTGTTTGTAAAATACAATACAATAAATTATCAGAAAAATTAAATGTAAAAAAAATTCATTAAAAATTCAAGTTATCATGCACTTGAATGTCATGGCAATGTCAAATGGATCTAAGTTTTTTGAAACACTCTCAATTTCTCCATTTGACTCATAGGTGGTATGTAACAAACATTTCTCAAATGTACAAATCACATTTTAAGTAGTTCTACTTTAGAATATGCTGAGGTAAGAAATGATGAGAATAAATCATTTGTAAAGAAATACATGTCTTAAATTTCACCTTGTACTTCTATAGAAATAACACTTCCATGGATGATTTTTTTCTTGCCGAAGATTCTGTGACTGCTAATCTGCTCACCAGAATTAAAAAGACATTTAAAGCAGAGGTAAGCAAAAACAGTTCTTGTTGTTAGATATCAGCACTGTCAGTGTTTTATTACCAACTATAATTAATTATTTTTTCTCTCTACTTCTAGAGACTGTCTTACTAAACTGTTTTTCTAGAGGCCTTTAAAAAAAAACACAAAAATGTACTCAGAACGCATAATCACTAACACTATCAAAATCGTATCTTTGACATATAACTGAAATTAAATTGATCATTTCCTTTTGAGAGCTGCATTTAGTTGCAGTCTGATCTGGTAGCTACAAAATGCTCTGTCTCTAGACCTCATACTATTTAATGTCTTGCTGCTATCAACAGAATAGTAAAAGTTCTCAGGCCAGAGAATCTAGATTTACATTTTATTTTATTCTATTTTATGATATTTTATTTTATTTTTTGAGTTGGAGTCTCACCCTGTCACCCAGGCTGGAGTGCAGTGGCATGCTCATGGTCACCATAGCCTCGACCAATTGGGCTAAGGTAATTCTTCTGCCTTAGCCTTCCAAGTAGCTGGAACCACAGGTGCATGCTACCATGGCCTGCTATTTTTTAAATATTTATTGTAGAGATGAGGTTTTGCCAAATTGTCCAGGCTGGTCTCGAACCCCTGGGCTCAGCCAATCCTCTCGCCTCGGGCTTCCAAAGTGCTGGGATTACAAGCTTGAGCCAGCGCCTGGCTAGATTTACATTTTAAACATATTACCTTAAAGTTACTAAATTGCAGTGTTTAAGGAGTTAAAAGATGAAGAGAAAAATCAGTTTTTTCGGGGAAGAGGCTGACTATAAGAGTTCAAGTGCAGAAATGAGTACACTAATAAAGAGTATACACCAGAAAGTAAACAGTCAATAACAGCTGTAGATACTGGGTTTAAACAGTAACTCCTGTAGGGTAGGCATTCAACGATGGTTCCAGCTATAAAATAATAAAATTTATTGTTATGATAATATATAATATAGGACAGGCTTGGTCACATTTTAGGACATTATACATACCATTAACAAAAAGTACCTTTAAAAAAAAGGTATGGAAAATAGCAATGAGTGGTCATGCCTGTAATTCCAGCACTTTGGGAGGCCAAGGAGGGCAGATTGCTTGAGTCCAGGAGTTCAAGTCCAGCCTGTGCAACATAGTGAAACCTTGTCTCCACACACAAAAAAAGCCAGGCATGGTGGCACACACCTGTAGTCCCAGTTACTCAAGATACTGAGACAGAAGGAATGCCTGGGCCTAGGAGGTAGAGGCAGTGAACTGTGGTGAGCTGTGTTTGTGCTGCTGTACTCCAGACTGGGAAAAAGAATGAGACCCTGACTCAGGAAGGAAGGAAGGAGGGAAGGAAGGAAGGAGGGAAGGAAGGAAGGCAGGAAGGAAGGAAGGAAGGAAGGAAGGAAGGAAGGAAGGAAATAGCAATGAGTATGTGTCAGATTTAACACAAAATAGTAATCCCAGGTGATTAATTGTAGTGAGATGGCAGAAACAAGGAAACTGTGAAGAAATTTATATGGTGATGCAAAACTTTAACCAGAAAATCTCCACAACCCTGCAGAAATTGTGTGCTATGTCCTTAGCCTGAGGATCTGCTAGCAGATTCCATTCAAGTTCATAAACCATAGCATGCTCAAGAAGAAACGGAAGGGAAAGGGTCATGACTGTACCAGCTTGGGAAGGACTTGCAAATGTCATCTGGATGTGATTCATGTCTCATGTGTTTCCAGTTGCACTAATTTCAAACTTTGAGGATATGGTTTTATCACTTGTGATGAAACAGACCTATCCTCTCCCAGAGTCATTTAACTGTATGACCTCAGAGCAAGAGGTCTGAGCTTGCTCTCCACACCCTGCCCAGTTAGGATGAAATAAAGGAACCAAGTTAGATAAAAGAGAAAACACACACACCCTCACTTTCACCTCTCTTTTAGAAAAGTCCAGCCTCTCCTGTTTTTAGAGAGTAAAAAGAAATGGAGACTATTTTGAAAGTTTCTATTGATAATCAGGGACCCTCATTACCTGTTCAAGCATGAGCATGCATGCAGATCACAACCTCTAATAAAGCACATGAGTTTTGGCACTCGTCTTTTATTTTCAGAAACTGAAATGGTCATGATAACATAACACATTGCTAAGCAGAGCATTAACTTGGCCTGTCTTGCTTCCCAGAACTCAATCACTGTAATATTAAGTTCAATGCTGTTTTTTAAAAAATACATTCAGTTATTTTGATTGTTCCCAGCATTCTACAACATTGATGGGACAATACCAATTATACATGGCAGGAAAATGATCTCATGTCAAATATGTAACTCTCCTGGAAGAGAGCTTTCTCTATGGTAAGATGTTAAGAGATACATTTTCTCAGAGTAATACATAGGCTTATCTGCCACTTATAGCCATGAAACAATAATAGATGGGCAGTAGACAAAACCATGTGCACTTAAAGCTTCTGGAATTGCTGTATTCCAGGGCAATGCCAAAGAGCTGTTTAGAGTGTTCTGTAAAACTTTCCAGAGGCTTTCATCTCATCTTTTTTAGCTAGCCCAGCATTGAAAATGAATTCCCAGATGAGAAGCCAGACACAGCTCTTTTGTATACAGACGCTTCTAGACTTATGATGGGGCTACATGCTGATAACCCATGACAAGTTGAAAATATTATAAGTCAAAATGCATTTAAAAGAGAAACACTGGGCTGGGCACAGTGGTTCAAACCTGTAATCCCAGAACTTTGGGAGGCCGAGGCGAGAGGATTGCCTGAGATCAGGGATTTGAGACCAGCCTGGGCAAATTGGGGAGACCTTGCCTGTACAATTAAAAAAAATAATTAGCCAGGTGTGGTAGCGTGCTCCTGCAGTTCCAGCTACTTGGAAGACTGAGGCAGAAGAATCACCTGAGCACAGCAGGTCGAGGATCCGGTGGCCATGAGCGTGCCACTGCACTCCAGCCTGACCAACAGAGTGAGACTCCAACTCAAAAAAACATAAAATAAAATAAAATAAAAGAGGAACACTACATGCTCCCTTAAAATCACTGACTTTGCCACTAAGCAATCTATGCATGTAACAAAATTACACTTGTGTCCCATACATTTATACAAAGACCATCAAAATCAAAGAAATAAAAACTGTTTAAAAACAAATGTAAACATGCTTTCTCAAAAAAAGAAATGCATTTAATATGCTTAACCTACTGAATATTATACCCTATTCTAGCCTACCTTATATGTGCTTAGAACACTTACATTATCCAATAATTGAGCAAAATAAGCTAACATAAAGCCCATGTTATTAAAAAGTGCTGAAAATCTCATGTGATTTATTGAATTCTGGACTGAAAGTAAAAAGCAGATTTGTTATATGGGTGCTCAGAGTACAGTTTCTACTTAATCTCTTCTGTACCATTGTAAAGTTGAAAAACTGCAAATCGAACCAAGACAACTTGAACACCATCTGTATTGGCCTTGTACGGAGTCTCTGACAAAGATGGAGGATCCCAACAATATAAGTGGAATGGAGAGATTACATCCTACCAAGTGTACAAAGATTCTAGGGGATCTTCAGATATATTTATGTTCTTTCCTTTGATAAATTATTTCTAGGAAATTTAGCAAAGATCACCATCCTTTCTGAGACAAAACTTAACACTTGGGCTGGAGCCTTGAAGAATTTGTTTGAAGATCTGTCTCTTACTGTCTGTGTGACCTTAGATAAGTGTCCTACAATTCTTGAGTCAAGTACACTCAAACTGTCATCTTATACTGATTACACCTGTGCCACAAGCAGAGCATAAAAGAATGATCTTTATAATAAGACTGTGGCAATCAAGGACATGGTCATCATAGAGACAGATCTCTATACTCACTAGAATGGACTGCCACAGTACAAGAAACCACTCACACACTTAGACGGTATGTTTGATAGCAAATTCTTTTTGATTATTTCTAAGTTGTTTATTGAAAAATATATTTAACAGTACAATCTCTGGCAATTGCTCCTCCTCATAATAGCATGTAAGCTCACATAAGAGTGTGTGCCCACAATCTGTATAATCCAGGTCCACATCAAGGAAAGAAAATACATGAGAGGATTAGCACCCAGTCATACACATGGCAGGATTAATAAATAAGGATTCCAACTGTTTCCCTCCCCTGCTGGGCTCCTGTTCTTGAAGATTATGTTATGCATGCAAATGATATTTTTAGAAGTTATTTTACCTTGATTATAGGTATCGTGGTGAAGAAGTCTGGGCTCTAAGTGTACCCATCACACCTACTAGTGCATGTTGTACCTGATGGATGATTTTTCATCCCTCCTCCTGTTCACTCTCTGTCTTCTGAGTATCCAGTGTCTATGATACCATTCTGAATACAGGTTTCTAAAAATAGTGATCCATGTATTTTACCAAAATAAAGTTTGTTTTCCTCCTATATTTCTCCATTTTCCTTTCTTCTTTTGTTTTCTACCATTACCCAGTGGATTTGTTTCCCAGTTATTTTATAATTTTAATCAGATATGAGTTCTAGCATTGGACTTTCTTGATGGCTAAAAAGGATGTGCTTTTTCTGCTTATAGTGCATTGCAAGTTAATAGGAACAAGACAGAAACAGGGAAGAGCTTTCAAAGGAGATGTATTCAGCGTCCAAGTGACTGTGGGAACATCAGTACATGAAGACGCTTACATACACATTTCCTGGAATGCATTCAGCAGAATGTAAAAATTAAGAGATATCATCTGTATCGAAGAAACATACTTTAAATATTTAACCAAATCCTAATATTTTTAAATGAATACAAAAAAAAAAAAAAAAGCTTGAGTATGTTCCTAGGCATAATTAAGACTATTTTAAGGTACAAATAGTAATCCCTTTTCTATTCTTAGTCCAACTCATGTTAGAAAAGAAAATCTCATACAATCCAATTGTTCATTTTCAATGTACACAGACACAGAGGTATTAACTCAAAACGGGGATCAGGCCTATAAGCTCTGCTGATCAAAAGAGGCCTAATGACTCAGGTTTGAAGGCTCATGTTTGTGGTCTGTGATTCTCTTGGTATATTGAAAAGAAAACATCTGAGGAATTTACCAAACCAATGCTAACCGGCTGACAGTTTGTGTTTGAAAGTAGCGTATTTGAAGCAGGAGAAACTTCTTGGTTCACAGCCAGTTTCTTCCATAAATACAAACATGCACACACCAGGCACCAGACTCAGAGTCTTATGCACCTAAGCACAGAGAAAGGCTGGTTTGGTAGTGCAACCAGGTTTCAAATTGGTTTAGAAGTTATTTGTTTAATCTGGGTTGACTTCCTGTATAAAGAAGGACAGAGTGCACTTGGCTGTCTGTACTTTTATCAGCAATTGTTCCTCCTGGGCGCTTTGATTTGGCATGCATTTCCACTATCTGATGGTCCTGAACTTAAGAATGTATTCCAGATTGAATTCATTGTGTACATGTTTCCTTACTGTACTGATTTAGGATCACAATTTGCTATAATTAGGCACTAAAATGTAAAAATAAAATGTTGACTAAAATTGACATTTGAAAGCATGTTATTAAATGTCTAGGATTCAATATTGTTTTATCCTGTCTAAAACACTGCTTGCCTCTTACTTCCCTTCTTCCAGGTGATCAGAAAGTAGATGGTCAGAAAATGTTTAAACAGGCAGAGTTTATATATAGTGCCTCTTCCAGAGACATACCATAGTTTCACAAAGGGCCACAGCATTCTTGTGTGAAACCTCACACAAAAGCCAAAACTTCGTAACTTGATGCCCAGAGAGGAGGTGTGTGAGAAAAAGTAAGGAACAACACAACTATTTTTCAAGGTACAATGTGTGTATGCTGTTTGTTGTCTCTCTAGTGGCTAGACCTGCCATTCATGGAAGGGTAGTTTTAGAGTTTTTGGCTAAAGGCTTTGTAACAAGAATTCTCAGAGAACTATTGGCCTGTAGTATCTCTGCACTTAGCCTTATCCTGCTCTTTAGGATGCCATCAATGACTCACAAAAGACAAAATAATAGACTGCAACATTTTTATTTAGTGGAAATTTCTTGCTTTTGTAGATGGTTTTATCCTTCCCCTGTACATGGTTACCAAGACAGAAATATGACACACATTTGGGTCATGGGTAAATTTAGGACCAATCTAAAGCCTAATGAATTTTAACCTGGAAATTTACTGCATCCAGAATGCAGAACAGATATTTCTTTATTGACACTTAAAATCTGGGTTTTCAAAAGGAGAAAAATAGAAATCTCAGTTCATTTTTGCTTGCAGGCACATCCAACATTTTTAACTATAGCCTCTGATGACATCTTAAACCCAGTAAAATACATCCACCCAACACCGTCATAAAAGGAGGAAGAAAATGTGTGTGTGTGTGTGTGTGTGTGTGTGTGTGTGTGTCTCCTAAACCAGACATGTTATTCTGCCCACTCCTTTCTTAACCAAGAGCATAAAAGTCACATGCAAAACTCCTGGCTGTGGACCAACAGGTAGTGCAGCCCCCACCCTGGGCTGTCTTGGTGCCTTTACACATGCAGCTTGTGATAAGCCACCTTTGTTTCTGAACAACATCCAGCAGGTTGACAATTGACCTGGTTGATCTTTGCTGCTCTCCCTTTCTTCTCGACTGCTTTAAAAGAATGCTTCTTTTGTAGATGGCAAGCCAGTGGGACTGGGCAACACCTGTCTTTATTTAACAGACCGATGCCTGGTAGTTACTGTTTTTTTCAGCATGAAAGTGTCTGCAAGAGGTTAATGGTGCCCAGTAGCACTATTATAATTAAGATTCTGCCAGTATTTGTATAACAAACTGTAGATTTCCAAAAACAATCTGGAAATGTTTTGAGAGCAATTTAGAATCTAGCACTCTAGATTATTTTTGAGGTACAACCACACATACACACAGACTTAAAAATTGTTTTTGTCTAATTTCTGTTTATCGAGATAACTAACCACTATGTTGCTTGTTTACTTGAAAAAATTAAAAAAAAGGTAATCTTTTTTTAAGTCAGGCAAGATATCCGTATGTGATTAGCCAACAGGGGGAATCATATCTCTTTAATGCAATCAATTTTTATTTTATATTCTTTTCAAATATTCTCAAAGGAGAGTACTTAGGTATCAGGATAGTAAATGGGATTATCTGTTTTCTTAGCATTTTGGCTAATGTCCAAAGCTGAAACAGATTGCTTTAGAGCATTTGAAAGAGAGCAGCTAGACACATTTACAGAACCCACTAAGAACAAAACCTTTCCAGACATCTTTTGTTCAACATCCACTGGCCATATGTATTTCTGGGTTAGAGATTGATCAGGCAAATGAAGCTCATATTGAAGGGTATTGAATGTTAATGACACAGTGAGTGAGAGCCTTTCCCTCCATTCCCAAGCTAAGTGAAGAGTGCTTCAGTAACACGGCTTGAAGGGAGAGCGGGTGGTTGCCAGAAGGCCAATCATCAATGCTCTTTCCTAATTGTCATACACACACGTTCCCCAGTTCACACATGGCTCCTGGAACATGAGGGATATAGGCAGTGTCCCTGACCCCTATAAGAAAATAGCCATCATTTTCACTCCTGCCATGAAACGTGACATGTAATCAACACATTGCACTAACAGCTGAAGGCACTTTTCAGTTTGTTTATTTATTTAGCCTTTTTACCCTTCCTCTCAATTTTTGACATAAAAGAGCAAGAACAGACACAGTCTGCTGAGGTGGGAGGTGTCGGGAGCAAAGAGAGGGAAAGAAGAGACCTTGAGACTCATCTCCTCACATTCTGCTAGTGAGGCTTAAATGAGTGAAAGGGTGAGACATTTAATAGATGTGATATCAAGGAGTAGGCTAAATGAGTGTTGAACAAATACAAGTTAATACAATTCTAACATTGAAAAGTAGCAAAAATGGAGTCTCCTCTAAATGCTGTCAAACACTAGTAAAAGAAACTGAACAAATTGAAACCAAAGATGGAAGAACAAGTACCCACTCAATAGACTAGTTCTATGAACAGCCCATAGTGAAAACAATTTATGTAGTTTAAATATAAGTATGAAAAATTATATCTTTATATTATTTTATAAATCAGTGCTTTTATTTTATTTTGAATATGTTGGGTACAATTCAGGGTTAGGTATATAAATGTTCATTATGCAGGTACCTTTGTTGATGAGGTGTGTCCTCCTTCTCCCCTGGCAGTTTCCCACTACTGGCAATCCCTTTCGTATAGTATTACAATAGTTGCTCAAGGTCCACTTATGAGTGAGAACATGTGATACTCGGTTCTTTGTTTTTGTGATAGATCACTCAGTGTTATAGCCTCTAAGTCCATCCATGTTGCTGTGAATTCATAATTTTGTCCTTCTTTGTGACTGTGTAATAGTCTATTGTGTATATGTACCACATTTTCTTTATCCAGTCCTCTTTCCATGGGCAGCACAGTTGGTTCCATGTTTTCGCTATTGTGAATTATGCTGCGATAAACATGCATGTGCAGGTGATACAAGTTTACAATAACACTTAGTTCTTCTGGATCTGCAATTTCAAACCTAATTAACATTTTGAGCCAATTACAATAGTGCAGAAAAACTGCCACAGTCAAAAGCAGTCAAGAGGGATCATTTTGTAATTATCTGCTTGGATTCATGAGAAATAGGTAGTAGAGTAAAAATTAATAATAAAATAAGGTAAATTTGATTTGAGTTTGTGCTCTAACATTTACTTTATGCTTGGGGGCCAATTCACTGAACTTCTAGTTACTCATGTGCAAAACAAAAAATAATAAATATTGTTCCATAAATTTGTTGAAAGGATAAAATGACATAACTTATTAAAGTTTTTTGTTTTTTTATTTGTTTGAGTCAGAGTCTTACTCTGTGGCCCAGGCTGGA